>OVBA01002330.1:0-35320 GCA_900406435.1 Lepidium aucheri | reverse complement strand
CGATCATGAGACTTTGAAGCATTTGAGGGGTCAGACCAATTTGAAGAAGAGACATGCAAGGTAGTTAGAATTCGTGGATACATTTCCATATGTGATAAAATATTATAAGGGAAAGGAGAATGTAGTTGCGGATGCTTTATTTAGACGGCACAACCTCATTACCATCATGGACGCTAAGGTTCTAGGGTTTGAGTTCATCAAGAAAAACAATAATGAGGATCCAGACTTTGGAGACATTTATAAAGCTTGCAACAAAGGAGCTTTCGGGTCATACTACATCCATGAAGGGTACTTGTTTCGAGAGAAGAGGTTGTGCATACCGCAAGGATCAATGAGGGATTTGTTACTTAGAGAAGCGCATGGCGAATGACTTATGGGCCATTTTGGTGTTGAGAAGACTCTACCCATGGTGACCGAGCATTTCTTTTGGCCACACTTAAAGAGAGATGTGGAATGGTTGTGCATCAAATGTGCAACATGTTTCAAGGCCAAATCTAAGTCTCATCCTCATGGTCTTTATCCTCCTTTACCTATTCCTAATTCTCCTTGGGAGGATATTTCTATGGATTTTGTTTTAGGTTTGCCAAAAATCAAGCACAAGGATTCCATTTTTGTTGTAGTGGATTGCTTCTCAAAGATGTCTAACTTCATACCTTGTGACAAGACAAATGATGCATCACAAATAGTGGACCTTTTCTTCAATGAAGCGGTGCATCTGCTGGAGTTCCAAGGATCATTGTCTCCGATTGAGATGCTAAATTCATGAGCCACTTTTGGAGAACCTTGTGGCGCAAACTAGGCACCAAACTGCTCTTCAAAACCACTTGTCATCCTCAAACCGACAGCCAAACTGAAGTCATAAACCATACTCTTAGTAGCTTACTTAGAGCAACGGTTGGTAAGAATTTAAATAATTGGCTTTCATGTTAACCCATGGTCCAATTTGCTTATAACTGAGCTAACCATTCTTCTTCTAAGTTTTCACCATTTGAAGTAGTGTATGGTTTCAACCCCTTGATGCCCATAGACTTTACACCACTTCCCCATGCCATTATCTTGACAAAGACGCAAGTGCTAAGGCTGAATTGGTCCGCAAGCTACACCTGAAGGTCAAGGAGAATTTGAAAAAGAAGGTTGAAGCAATCAAGCAAAGAGAAGACAAGAGACGCAAGGCCATGACATTCAAGCCGGGAGATTGGGTTTGGGATCACATGCGTTCGGAACGCTTCTAGAACAAGCAGAAGTCAAAGCTCGCGCCACGCGGAGACGGCCCATTCTGAGTGCTAGAACGGATCAATGATAATTCCTACCGCTTGGAGCTGCCAGGTGAGTTCAACATTTCTTCAAGTTTCAATGTTGCTGATCTCTCTCCATTTCATGTAGACAACAACGATGCATCCATGATGGAGCATCTTCCAGAGGGAGGGAAAGATGAGGACTGATGTTGTTGACTTTTAAAATATTCTTACTGCAAGTGCACAACAATATGTGTAGTACTTAGGAGTCGAATTTCACAGAGAACTGAATCACACTTTCAACTTCTATCAAATCGCAAGCTATATCCTTGGATATTAGGTCGATCTCTCAGAATCCAAGTCGTTCTTCAGATCGTGCGCATCTTCTTTGTTAAAGCACTGATCGATCGATCTTTGTGTCGATTGATCGATCCTCCCTCTCGTGGAGAATACCAGAAAATGCTTCAATCATCTCCAAATTCCACCTTCAAGCATGATTCCAACTCCGAGCATTTTAGACCTGAAATCTCAATGAAACACAGACAAACTTTCAAGGGTGGCTGCTTCTAGGCAAACCTCCTGGCTGTCTCTGCACCCAGTGGTTGAAGGCGTAACATTGGAACTGTTATGTAGACTTTCCCAAATATGAACATAATAATGAGCTCAAAATCGACAAAATATGAGGTACATCAAGGACATCAAGCCGGTTGAACCAAGCAGGCCAATGACCAGAGGTAGAGCACGCAAGCTTAGGGAACACGTAGGAGAAGTTGTAGCTGACGTCTTGAGCAAGGAAGAGGATGTTCATTCACCGAACCGCACCAAGATCAACAAGAGCCATGTCAAAGTCTTTTCAAGAAGTGCAGAGAAGGCCAAGAACTCAAGCCAAGACCAAGCCACACGTCAAGAAGAGAACCAAGACATTCAAGACATTGGAGAAGATGATTAAGAGAGCCAAGAACCGTCAAGACTTGAGCCGGAAGTAACCAACAAGGCTTGGCCTTTCATCCGGTCCAATAAGGTATGCTTTGTGTATAATTTGAATGTATTTGCAGGTCCACCAAGCCCAATGGCTCTAGCATCTTAGACTAGAGAGTCTTAGAGTCCATAGGCTTTTATTTTCGTTTAATAAAATGGACCAAGGCTTCAACTTGTGAAGCAAGGCCACAACCAAACAATAAGTTAGTATTTTTGTTTCTTGTTTGTTAATGGGCTGCGACCCATATCTTATTTCTTTTCTTTTGAATTAAGTCGTCCTTAGGGCTAGCTGATAGGGCCATTTATAAGGACCCCTTGCAGCTGTGTAATTCAACTTTTGCCTTATCAATAAAGAAACGAATTTTTTTCTTAAAACCTAGCCGTACAAAGCTTAGCTGCTTGTCTAGAGGTTCAAACCACACGTTGAGATCTTGAGAGGATTCCCCTTCCATTCTTCTTGTGGATCACTCCTCAATCCACCACAATTCTGCCAAACGCAACATCTTCTCAAGGAAGTACATTCGGTTCCCTTGAAGAAGAATCCGTTCTCATCAACCTTAGAGAAGCACCTTGAGGCTTGTATCAGATCAACAATCTAGCTGCGAGTTTGGGTGATCTGAGCACTATCAAGGACCCTTTTTGCGATCCAAAAGCATAAGGTTTTCGAACACAGAAGATTGATGGGATTGGTGAGAAGCTAGTTGAATTCATTGCAACGAGTGGAGTAAAGAAGAAGAGGGATGTACATCACAGCGAGACACAAACGGAGGTCGATACAGGGTATTTAGAATCGGCATTGGTATCAAGCAACCTTTACTCATTGCCTAGCTAACAATCAACTCAAACAAGTCTGTCAGGTAGTAGTCAAGAAGAGATTAAGTCCATATTACAGCAGCTCATTCAGGGATGGCATCATGCCACGTTTGAGATTAACACAATAGTGGATAAGTTGTACACAGAACTTAACTCAAAGTATGACTATGTTATCGCTCAAGTGCAAAGATAAAACTCATCTCTTTCTCACTATGATAGCTACCAAGAATGTAAGGCTGACACATTAAGGAGTGGTAAGCACCTAGAACCTCCTGTGAGAAACCATCGGAAAAAGATGTGGTGATAGGAATTGAGGATGACGGGGAAGCCAAGGTAAGAAAGGAAGATTTTTTTCGAAAGGGAGAACGATCGATCCCAGGGGAGATCAATCAATCAACGATGCTGAATAGAGATTTGTGCCAAATCTCCACAAGACCCAGTGGTTACGAGTTAGAGTTCAGCTTTTGTTCTAGAGAGAGCATATGTACCAAAGCCTCCATACCCTGTTCCACTAAATAAATCTCGAAAAGACTTGGAAGTTGCTAAGTGCAAAGAAATGCTTGCCGATATGAATGCTAGATTACCATTTTTTGATGCATTGCAAATGATACCCTCTCTTAAGAGCTATGTTAAAGGTCTGGTGACAAAAAGAGTTACAGGAGAAGAAAATGTTATGATGATTACTTAAGGCTGCAGTGATGTACTTCAGAACAAGCTGTCGAAAAAGGAAGAAGACTCTGGATGTTTTGTGCTCTCGATTGAGACCGGTTCTCTAGTGTTTCTCGTTTTCTCTGTGACCTTGGTTTAAGCGTTAATTTGATGCCATATTCACTTGCACTACACCTCGGTTTATAGACTTCAAGAAGACTAGGATTTCCTTGATCTTTGTTGATCGTTTCGTAAAACTTCGAGTCGGTATTCTTGAAGATTTGTATGTCAAGATTGGAAATGCGCTTGTACCAACAGACTTTGTGGTTCTTAAACTCGATGAAGAACCCAAGGAACCTTTGATTTTTGGGAGACCGTTTCTTAGGATTGTGGGAGCTATGATTGATGTGAAGAATGGGAGAATTATCCTCCAGTTGGGTGACATGTTTATGAGGTTTGAGATGGATAAAATGCAGAAGAAGCCTATGATGAATGGAATGACGTGTATGGTCGATGCTTCTGAAGAGATCACAGACAAAGTAACTGATGAGATTCTTTCTGAGGATCTTTTAGACATAGTGCTCACAGGAACAGAATCAGAATTTGAGTTTCTCAGTGAGGAGGCAGAAAGTTATGTTAAAATGTTGGACTCGAGCAAGAGAATTGAGCAGATGGTTGCTTACATAGCTTTGGATGCACCTAAGCCATCTATGGAAAATCCTTGGAGCAGACTCAAGGCTCCAAAGATCAAGCTTAAAACACTTCCTGCAGGGCTAAGGTACGCGTTTCTCAGGCCTAATTCGACTTACCCTGTGATTATCATTGCTAAGTTGAATAACACTGAAACTGCTTTACTTTTATGCGAACTTCGTAAGTACCATGGAGAAATAGCCTGTTCACTTGATCATATTCCTGGAATCTCTCGTGAGCTGTGTATGCATATGATACATTTGATAGATGAGTCTAAGACCTTGATAGAGAACCAAAGGTGTTGGAATCCTAATCTTAAAGATGTTGTTAAGAAAGAGATCATGAAACTGTTAGAAGCAAGAATTTTATTCCCTATATCTGATAGTAATTGGGTAAGCCTTGTGCTTGTTGTGCCTAAACTATAGTCAAGAATGATAATAATAAGTTGATACCTACTAGGACTGTTACAGGACATAGAATGTGTATCGGTTTTAGGAATTTAAATTCTTCTACTAGAAAGGATCACTTTCCAGTGCCATTTATAGATCAAATGCTTGAGAGATTGGCTAATCATTCTTATTATTGCTTTTGAGACAGTTATTCAGGTTTCTTTCAGATTCTCATTCATCCAGATGATCAAGAGAATACCATATTCACATGTCCTTACAGCACTTTTGCTTATCACAGAATACCGTTCGGTTTGTGTAATGCCCCAGCAATGTTTCAGAGATGCATGATGTCCATCTTTACTAACATGATTGAAGATATTATGGAACTCTTTATGGATGATTTTTCGATATATGGTTCTTCTTTTGCTGTTTGTCTTTCTAATCTTTGCAGGGTACTTCAACGATGTGAGGAGAAACACCTTATGCTGAACTGGGAGAAGTGCCACTTAATGGTTAGATATGGAATAGTCCTAGACACAAGATATCTGGAAATGGTATAGAAGTTGACAAAGCCAAGATCGAGATCATGACTAGTCTAAAATCGCCAACCACTGTGAAGGAAGTAAGGAATTTTCTTGGTCATGTGGGTTTTTACAGAAGGTTCATCAAAGATTTCTCAAAGGCGGCCAGACCTTTGACACATCTGTTGTGCAAGGACGTCAAGTTCCATCTTCACTAAGGAGAGTGAAGAACCCTTTCTCACCTTGAAGGGAGCTTTAGTGAGCGCATCGATTATGCAACCACCAGATTGGGACTTGTCCTTTGAGATTATGTGTGATGCAAGTGATTATGTAGTTGGGGCTGTTTTGGGACAGAGAAAATATAAGAAACTGCATGTGTTCTATTATGCTAGCCGAACTTTGGATGATGCTCAGGGGAAGTATGCTACTACAGAGAAGGAGCTGCTAGCTATTGTTTTTGCATTTGAAAAGTTCAGGTCATATCTGGTTGGTTCTAAGAGGATAGTACACACGGATCACGAAGCATTGAAGTATCTTCTCTCCTAGAAGGATGCATAACCAAGACTACTTCAACGGGTTCTCCTCCTTTAGGAATTTGATCTTCAGATTCAAGAAAATCGAGGCATTGAGAACGGAGTGGCTGATCACTTGTCGCGGCTTCGGGTGAATGATAAGGTACCTTTGGATGATAGTTTACGAGAAGAGCAAGTCTATTCCATTCATACCACATCGAGACCAGCTGGTGCATCCATACACTCTTTGTGGGTCTCGGCTACTACATGATTTGTTGAGATTGCAAATTACTTAACTACGGATGTTGAACCTCCTGTGTTTCATGGTTACAAGAAGACGAAGTTCCTCCGCGATATCCGACACTACTATTGGGATGCACCTGATCTTTACAAGCAGTGTGCCAATAAGATTTTCAGACGATGTGTCACCGAGGATGAAGTTTCAGGAATCTTGTTTCAATGTCATGGCTCCTTTTATGCAGGAAACTTTGCAATATTCAAAACGGTCTCGAAGGTCCTACAAGCTGGTTTTTGGTGGCCGACAATGTTCACGGATGCTCATGATTTCATCTCAAAGTGTTATTCTTGCCAATAACAAGGAAATATTATTAAGCGGAATGAGATGCCTCAAAACTTTATTCTAGAAGTTGAAGTTTTTGATGTCTGGGGAGTTGATATTATGGGACCATTTCCGAGTTATTTTGGGAATCAGTACATCCTTGTAGCTGTTTATTATGTCTCCAATTGGGTAGAAGCGCTGGCCAGCCCAACAAACGATGCTAAGGTTGTGCTGAAGATGTTCAAGCATGTTACTTTCCCTAGGTTTGTCGTCCCGCGGGTTGTTATTTGTGATGGGGGTTCCAACTTCATCAATAGGACCTTCAATAGTCTTCTAAAGAAGTATGGAATTCATCATTAGGTGGCTACACCTTATCACCCACAGACAAGCAGGCAGGTCGAAGTTTCAAACTGTGAGATAAAGAGTATTCTTCAAATGACAGTTAGTTCAACATGGAAGGATTGGTCTACAAAGCTCGACAAAGCTCTCTGGACATATAGGATAGCTTAGAAGACTCTTTTGGGACAACGCCATTTCATCTAGTTTATGGGAAGTCTTGTCACCTTCCAATTGAGCTTGAGTACAAGGCCAACTGAGCCATAAAGCATTTGAACTACGACATCAAGTCAGCTGCTGAACGAAGAACCTTATAGTTGCATGAGTTAGAAGAGATCACACACTTGGCTTATGATAACTCGAGAATCTACGAGGAGAGAACAAAAGCAGCACATGATAAACGTATCCTTCGTAGAATTTTTGCTGCTAATGATCTGGTTCTTTTGTTTAACTCTTGTTTGAAACTTTTCCCTGGAAATCTCATAGTCATAGTGGTCAAGACCTTTCACCATCAAGGAAGTGCACCCTTATGGAGCTCTGGTGTTGTTTGATGGAAAATGAGGTGAATTTATAGTGAATGGCGAGCGTTTAATGCCATACTTTGCCGATGTAGACATAGCCAAGGAGGTTTCGATTCCCTTGACTAGTGTTCCACTTAAATAAGGGCCTTCAAAGTCAAGCTAATGACTTTAAACAAGTGCTGGGTGGGAGGCAACCCACTAGTAAGTTTTCAGTTTCATTTTGCATTCTTTCGTTTTTTTTTTGCTATTTACGTTTTCTATTGTTTCAGGAAAAAAGGATGTGATCGATTGATCCACAAGACGATCGATCGATCAAAGATAGAACCAGGATGTGTGCGATTCGTTGATCGATATAGTGGATACGGATGGATTGATCCTCCGGACCATCCGACTTGCGCGTGATTCATTGATCGACCGTGCTGACTAGATCGATCGACTAGATAGACCAAGCTTCAAGCGCCCGATATGTCAAGCGATCTAAGGACAATCCACTGGTCGAACAACCAATGATCTATCGCTCACACTCGTGATTGATCGATCAAGGTTACCAGGTTCATCAGTTTCACTACCCTCCGTTAAGTTTCCTGATTTTTGTTACTTTTGTGCGAGTTTTCTTTCTTACTCTTGTTCTCACACCGAGACAGTGTGAAATAAGTATAGGGGAGAATGATGGTTGTTACTAATGCATTTTCTGTTTATTTGTTGTCTTTTTGAGTTCAAGAACTGATTTGTTGGAACTATGACTTTCGAGGATTATTCTATATCATAACCTATGTACCATCAATATGTATTTGTCAGGGATCAATCGACTATTGGAATATCCAAAGGCTTGACACTATCTTAGTACCACCCATATCCATCTTGGTATTCGAAGGATCTCATGCCGGTTTCACCCTTAACTTGACTTAATTTTCTTGTCAATAGAATTGGTATACTTGGGATCGAGCCCTCTTCTCACTCTTGTTCAGGGAATTCGAACCAGGAAACTATTCAGGAACAATAAAGTAACAATCTCAACTCAGACATAAAGGTATAGGCAATCCACTATCGTGGTATCGACTACTATATCTAGCAACCTAGAAATCCTAACTATCGTTGGCACTATAGAACTAGATATGCATTACTGACATGTCTGATAAGTCCACAATCAACCCTAGCATCAACTTTCACGGCTAAGGGCTGATTGCTCATCTAGTGAGGGTCAGATTCCTAATAAGCTTTTGGAGAATTAGGCAATCTAAGATCATAGACTAGTTAGCTACTCTAATCTAGGCATTGAGACCATCATTAGATGGAGAACACATCAAGCAAACCTATTTGTTCCTAATTCATCAATTCCCTACAACCGTAAAAAACCCTAAACTTAATTTGGATCTACTCAGACATGGTAGAGAAGAACAATTTGAAAGGCATAACATAAACCATAAAAGTAATTACAATTAAAATTAAAAGGTTTAGAAATCCACTCCAATTGTGTAGAGTTTGGAATTCCTCTGCCAAAAAACTCAAATACAAGGCCTGATCACGTAACAATGGTGTATGTCCTTAAAAATGAAAATGGCCCTTATATAGGTCCTAAAACGCAGGTGTAAAATAAGAAAATTAGGTTTTATTCCTTGCAGCTTCAAGGATCGATCGATCAAGGTGGCACGTTTGATATTCCAAAGGTCTTGGTCGATCAACAGATCGAGTGCAGCCATCAGCAGGTTGAATGATCGATCGATCATGAAGTGTAGGTCGATTAATGGATCGAGCATAGCTCTTGCTGAGGAAGATCATCGATCAGTCAAGAGATAGAAGTCGATCAATGGGTTGAGCGCAGATTCTTACTAAGGATGGTGGATCGATCGATCAAGAGGTTTATTGAAGGTAGGAAATCTGATAAGTCTACATGACTTCAACTGGCTCGGTTGGTAATGGATCTGGAGGCTTTTGAGAATTATCCTTGGGGAGAGTTGCACACAAGAATCTAATGGAGGCTGTTAAAGAAAGAATACCTACGTCAAAGGGCTATCCCCTTGAAGGGTTTCTACAAATCCTTCAAGTGTGTGTGTATTCTTCCCTTCCAGAATTTGCAGCTGCTTTTGCTGATTCTATTCCTGACAAGCCAACACCACCATTGCTCGCATATAAAGATGGTAAGGGTCGAAAATATGTCAAAGAAAATATGCTGAAACAGGTATGATAATATGTTGTGTATAATAGTTTTTTTTTGTTTTGTCTAATAATTAAAGTTGGAAATACTTACTTCTCTTGTTTTGTTTCTCTGCAAACACCAGTTATCCACTTTGTTAAAAGAAATTATGTTAAGATGTAGTCATGTTGGGACAACGAGAGCGAGAATCCATTAGCTGACAACATCATCAAGGTTATTTACGGTGAGTTTAGGCCTTTGGTATGGATCTGGAAAAAAAATCTCATTGGAAGGCTGAGGGTGTGCATGGGAAAAAAAGAGTAATGGGTCGAAAAGAACCTTGGAGGACAAAGAAGAGAATACAGGGAGAAAGAAGTGTAGTCATGCTTCAGTGTTGTGATTGATACAAGGTCTGTTGATAGAATGCAAGCATTCATGGAACAATGCTGTACAAAGATGGTTGATAAGTTGATGGAGAGGATCAATAGTGTGGAACAGACGATGTTAGGCGGTTTAAGTTTTCTAGGTGGCAGATTGTCACCAATGGTGGCTGTTGCAGAATTGAAAGGTGCTCCAAGGGAACAGGTGAAATCAAACCAGCATGAAAATACGAAAACAGACAGCCTGAGTGACAACCAAATAACTCCGCCAGTTGGGGTTAGTTCTGAACTTTCTCCCAAAAACAAACGAGTTAATGTGAATCGTAAACCCATAACCAGAGCATCAAATAAATCTCTATTGCTCTTTGTTTCAGTTGTGTTGAACTTTGCTTGGTATGTTATGTGAATTGTGTACTGGTTTTGTTTTGAACTCTTTGTATTTTACTTTGGTCTATAGTTTAATAAAATTGTGATGTTATGCTTAAATATGAAATTTGCAGAATAATCAACCAGTTCCAAGTGAGAATGTGAATGGTGAGGCTGAAACAAGTGTAGTCGTGATGGACAATGCACAATGTGGTTTGGATTTTGACTTGGTTAGAAAGGTGAAGCAGGAGAAAAAGAAAGAAATTATGCAAGAAATAGCATGTGAGAAGACTAAAAGGATGAAAAAACTTGCTGCATCACAGCTGGGTCCGTTCTTAGGAAACAGCACAGTCAAACTAATCATCAAAAAAATACAGGTGGAGATGATCTCTTTGAGGAGGTTAACCCTGAAAATTTCACAAAATTAAATGACTAGCTAGCTCAACAACCGTAAGTTAACACATCAGCCTTCTTCTACTAACATAAATAATGGAATTACCATTAGGAAAGTAATGTGATTTTAATTGGTTACAGATATCAACCAAAACAGAAAACTGGTGAACAGAACACCCTAAGACTTCATACGAGTGGTACACTGTCTTGTTTAAACTGACAGACTGGCTGGGCGATACGGTATAAGCACTTCATTGACTGATTTTGTCATAGACTTCTTATGCAGACATCTAGTGCAGATTTCTTATGCAGACTTCTTATACAAACATCTAATGGAAACATCTTATGTAGAGTTATGTGTAATATGGATTGGTTAATACTTTGACTTTCTATTGCAGCACATTGATGCTAGAATCAGTCTACTAAGGAGGCACTATGCTCAACACCCGGAGTGGTTTAGGTATGATGTGGACTCAAAAATTTGCAGAGTTTTTAAGTTCTCCATCGAATTACAGGTAGGCGGCTAGCGCCTAGTTCACTAGATTATTATTCGGGTGTGCAACAACAATATTTTCGCAGCAACATGACATGGGGAGTTGAGGTTGATGATATTTATGCGCTGTTGCACATTCGGAAAAATCATTGGATTGCCTTGCTGATATCCATTCTGAGGAGACACATCACTATTTGGGATTCTGATGTTAGTCTCTATAAAGACCAAGATATTAAGATGCATATCAGGCCAATTATAGAGCTGATAGCATACCTTCTGCATGAATTGGCTCTAGCAATTGACAGATACAAATATCCATTGACATCATTCTGACATGAGCGGGTAAAGTGATCACTGCCTCATAACAAACAATGTGGAGATTGTGGTGTTTATTGCTTGAAGTATATTGAGTGTCATGATCTTGGACTTCCATTTCCTTCTACATTTTGTGATGCAAACGTGCAGCTCATGAGGTAAACACTTGCGGCTGATATTTATGATGAGACAGGAATACTAGGCACGCAGAAGCGAGGGTTTTAAAGATATGGGCATTTATGATGAAACTAGGTCTCCAGAGAGAAGCGATTAGTAAATATTTTCATTTATATACCCCAACTTGCATGCCTGTAACTTTTTTTGGGTATGATGCAAGAATACTGTATGCTGGAATCTTGCATGTCTTATTTTTGTGATGTAAGAAAACACAACTATTTTGTAATTATTTTGGGGTATTTTTGGATCGGTTATTAGGTGATTGGTAATGTATTCAAACTATTTATGTGCTTATATATGTTATTAAACTATTCTTATATGTGTTTTAAGTCAAAATGTGTTAAGTCTACTAAGTATACAAGTAGACTCATTAGAAGTCTGCTTCGTATACAAGTAGACTTCATTAAAAGCCTACTCAGTATATAAGTAAACTTCAGTAAAAGTCTGCTCAATATACGAGTAGACTTCAGTAGAAGTCTGCTCTTACAAGTCTACTATATACTACGTAAACTTCTAATGAAGTCTACTTATATATTTAGCAGACTTCTAGTGAGCTCTACTCATATTATGTGAAGTCTGCGTTATTAATTTCCAAAAGCATGTCACTAAAAGAGTAATCAAGGTAATGCAACTTAGGCAACAAATTGTGACATTACAAGAGTAAATATTTTTCAGTACATAGACTGAAAAGCATAATTAATAAAACACAATAACAAATCTTGTCGCACTACACCAATGTGACACATCTAGATATCATCAGCTTCAGTGACCTATCATAATTAGGAATACATAGCATCAATGAATAATAAAGTTCATTAGAGAAATGTAGTAATATCAATATTTTAACTTACACAATTCGGTCGAGTATGTCCTAATTGTTTGCATTTCGAACAATTATATTGCTTGGAAGTTTTCCTAGCCATGTTGTGCCACCTTTAAATTTCAAACCAACTTTGCCACCTTGATTTTTTCTTGCTACTGGGAAGAGTTTTCACAATTGGAGGAAGACACTGTTGTTCTTGTTTTGCAACCCCATTTGTTTCACTTTCTGGATATATTTTTTGAGCGTATGCTGCACTCAAATATTCTTTCCTATAGGAAGGACAAACCAACATAGACAAATGTAGTCCAGCATGTAATGCAGCAGCAACACGTGTGAACATGGAATTTTTTGGACCTGAAATACACCGCATTCGCACATATGTTGTCCCAAATCAACTAAGCAATTCTTTTTCTCTCCCTTCACATACAATTGCCAAATTTCTATGTTTCAACCACCAACCGCTCTGCATAATGACCATGAATTGCCATTAAATGTTCAACTCCCCTAGTGTGTCATGTTGTGAGATGCAAGGCATCTTCTCTCCGCTTATAGAACCATGTTCCTAGCTTCTCTCGGATGAACTCCAGAAGGTAGGTTATGTGATATTCTCTTGCTAGCTTAAATGCAGCATTGAGAGATTCTGCAATGTTAGTCGTTTGGATGTTGTATCTCTCACCTGGGAAGTGAACACATGCCCAAAATTTTGTGTCAAAATCTTCTAAGCAGGCTGCCATGCTTGGGCTTATTTGCTTCAACTCACCCATGTGTCGGTTAAAGTCTTGAAGTGTGTACACATATGTCGTTACTTTGACCAAATATAGGAGTTGTTTTTCCCTTACACCTTGTCACAATGATATGTTGGATGTGATAATAACATATGCCTTGCATAACCCAAGGCAAAACCGTGTCACGTATTCTTTATGGAGTTGTGCCTATCAAAAACTATTACCAACGGATATTGGTCTGAAAAACAATACCTTATTTAGTGAAAAACCATTCCCATGAAGCATCATTCTCGGTGTCTACAATTCCAAATGCCAATGGAAATATTTGAAAATTACAATCTTGTGATGTTGCCACTAGCAAAACCCCACCGTATTTCCCTATCAAATGACATCCATCTACTACAATAACTCTTATGAGATACTCAAATCCAGCTATAGAAGCACCAAAGGGTAGAAATATATATTTAATTCTATTCTCATCATCAAGTTCAAGTCCAGTAACAGTTCCCGGATTAGCTTCTTGGATTTGCTGCAAATAAGAAGGCAATCTACCATAACCATCTTCCATTGTGCCACACACCAATTTTTGGGCATACAACAATTATCTGTACGAAGTAGTGTAATCTAGCTTCAAACCAAACATTTTCTTCATTGACTCTGTAATATGTGTTCGGCACAATTCCATCAACTATTCCAAAATGATCTAAAAATAATGCAACAATAGATTTTGGAGAATGGCGTTTGAAGTGAGCATACCGATCAGCCACTGAACATGTATGAACATTAATATATTTCGTCACCCAGAATGTCTTCCTTTCTTTTGTCACACTCGCTCTGACCTTCGAGCGACAACCACTGACATGACTTTTAGCTACCAATAGAGGTTTTCATTACTTGTAGATCCACAAAGGGAAACATTGTAGTATACTCATCGATCTCAATGCTAATGTCAAATCCTCTTTCCTAGTAAAAACCTGATTGACATGTATGTGCTCAGATTTTTTCTCCACATCAAAATGACGCATGTTCTCCATAATTCTATCATATTTTTCTTTGTTTCTATCTTTTATTTTCCCATTCTAACTGTAATCATTACCATCCTTGTAAACTTCAGGTTCAACATGATCTCCATCACACTCAATCTCTTCATCTAGATCGTCATAGTTATCCCCCTCTTCTTCAAGACAATTATCATCCCTATAGAAATTCTTTACAGAAACACATAGACGTACAACATGAAGCTTACCAAACTCAACCAAGCTTCCAACTTGTCTATCACTTGTGACATGCATTGGAGGAGTGTTAGGTGGCATTTGTTACAATATTGAATCTGATAGCGAGTAACTTAATTCCATAGAATCTGTTTCCTTGTAAAGATTATAATCAGCATAAACCATTCCAACAAGTTCCCGGTACGTACAACCATCGTCTAAAAAAAAAATTCGTCCTCCTTTATGATTATCAACCATGAAATGCCAAACCAAGCCATCCAACACCCATTCTCCACAAACAACAGGTGATTGCACCATTACCTGGAAATAAGCATATATAAATCACATTAATAATAGATAAATAGCTAAACATATAGTTTCTAAATCAAAAATAAAAATTGAGACGTTAAGTGAGGTCTAATATATAACTTCCAGACTTCATCAGTAGACTTTATGTCATGTGTATAAAGTCTACTTTAATGAGCTAACTACCTATATAATTCAAAAAATTTACACAGACTTAACTATCAAATATAATCATGTCAAACTTGTACAAAAGCAAAAAAAAACCTATCAAAAACACCTGGGAAAAATATATAAAAGATTTTAAAAAATTAAAACATGCTCAAAAGACATTTTTACAAAATTAGAGGAGCAGACATCAACTAAAGTCTACGCATGAAGTCCGCTTTTAAAAGTATACTTTAATCGAAGTCTCCAAATGAAGTCTACATTAAAAGTAGACTTCCATTGAAGTATACAAATGCAAAACTAACCTGAGCTTACGCAGATTTCAAGAGAAGTCTGCAAAAAAAAAATTGTGTTCAAAGCAAAGCGTGCAGACTTCCATTGAAGTCTACTCTTGTAACGCAGAAAATTGGTCAATTGCAAAACTAACCTATGCGTTGACTGGTAGACTTCACGAGAAGTCCACTTTTCGGTACACGCTTCCCTTGAAGTCTACTTTCTGTAAATTTCCAAAAAATTGCAATAACTTAGGTAGATTTGAGTAAAGATCATGTTTTTACCTTGTTTGAATATCTAAAAAGTTGAACTAAACTCTAAAGCGTAACTCTTAGCTTCAAATAGCACAAAGATGAAATATTAAGAACATTAGAAAGTTTTAGGTATTTTTGAAGAGAAAATGAGAGATTATTAGATTAGAGATGGTTATGAAGCATAATGAGTCGGAAATGGTTGGTGAAGGTGTATTAAAACCTTCATTTTTGGTTGTTAATGGTGGGTGGGATAATTGAAGAAGATGACAATTCATATATATTGGAGATCTGAAGGTTCATTTAGTGTTTGTGTTTTAAAAAATAAAAAATTAATGGCAAAACTAAAAATATGAGAAAAATAAGGGTAAAATCGAGAAAAAAAATTTGACCAAAAAGTGGGATTAGTTTTGCATTTGAAAAAATTTGGGAGGTTAGTTTTGCAAACCACCCAATAAAACTTGATAGATAGCCAATCTTAATTTTTCATTTCTTAATACATCCAAATTTAAAAATTATAACACGAAAACTATTAATTTACAATAATAAATTGTAATTATCTCATAAAAGTTCAACAAACCAAATAATGACATGTATCCACTTTGGATTCTCTCACCAAAAACCCATAGTCTCTCATTTGAGAGACTCACCCATAAGTATCACAACAAATTTAATTATTTTTTATTATTTTTATTATTTTATTATTGTGATACTCATGTGATACCCCCAATGGAAATGCTTCTACACATGAGAGAATTTTGAAAACTAAATATGAAAAAACTTATAGCTATCAAGTGAAATTTTCTACTATTTCTTTATTAAAGATAAATATGTTTTGTGTAGCATTTTCAATAAATTTTTCTAGTGTATAAACTGTTGGTCGAGTTACTCTTAATCTAGTGGTTAGGATGATTCAAATAATGATTATGGCATGAGAAGTTTCATCATCCCCACTAAATTTGATAGATTATAATTAGATTTTAGACTATTGATTAGACTTTGTCAATCTAATTGTTGACAAAAAAAATTTTTAAACATTTATGTTCATCATAAATGTGTACTCTTGGTATTGAAAGGTTTATCTGCCGAGGGAGCTGTAGAATAGTCATAATCGCAAGACCAACAGAATGTCGAATTTTCTTATAAACACCAAACCAGATAAACAAGATTCAAATAGTAGTTGCAATCATTTTTGTTTGTCACCAATTGGTTTAACAAGACTTCATCCATCGTTTAAAAATTATTCCCTAAAACCTCTTTTAGGCTTTCACAATAGGTGGGTTTGGCTTCTCCTCACTATTAGTTAGATTATTAGAGTGAAAAGAGCTACAAAATACAAATTTTCTCAAAATCATTTATAGCTGATATTTGTTTGGCAGTCACTAATCACAACGACTAACCATAAAAATTAGTGAAATTTAGTCATTAATTGCTTTCGAAATTCCAAATATATTTACATTTTAAATAGAAAAAGTTTACTAATATAACCTACTTTATTTTATATATTACTAGGATAACCTCTTTTTCCAAATTACTTAGATAACCTATTTTTTCAAATATACCAATTTTACCCTAAACTTCAAAAAAAAACCATTTACCAAATCATGTTGCTCTATTACAATTTTTCTAGAAATAAAAACTTATTCTCTGTTATAGTTTTGTTAGCTTACACCATATAAGTTGTCAGAGTTATCTGCTGCATGATCAGATTTGTGTTAATTTAATTTTAGTGATTCCTAAATAGAAATTGTCTTTTTTATTGAATATTGATTAGTATTCAGTGTTTTACTCTTTAAATAATGTTTGATTTAATGAAATCAAAGATTGATGTTTTTTTGCAAAAATGTTGGATTGATCAAATTTTAAAGGGGATAACGACATAGACCGATCGAGTTTGGTTAAACTTGCAGGAAATCTGCCTGATTTTTGGTAGACTTGTAGGAAGTCTGCCAGATTTTTGGGAGATTTGGAGGAAGTCTGCCAGATTTTTGGTAGACTTGCAGGAAGTCTACCAGATTTTGGCAGACTTGCAGGAAATCTGCCAGATTTTTGATAGACTTGCAGGAAGTCTGCCAGATTTTTGGTAGACTTGTAGGAAGTCTGCCAGATTTTTGGTAGACTTCGAGGAAGTCCGCTAGATTTTTGGTAGACTTGTAGGAAGTTGCCAGATTTTGGCAGACTTGCAGGAAGTCTGCTAGATTTTTGGCAGACTTGCAGGAAGTCTGCCAGATTTTAGCAGAATTGCAGGAAGTCTGCCAGATTTTTGGTAGACTTGCAGGAAGTCTACCAGATTTTGGCAGACTTGCAGGAAATCTGCCAGATTTTTGATAGACTTGCAGGAAGTCTGCCAGATTTTTGGTAGACTTGTAGGAAGTCTGCCAGATTTTTGGTAGACTTCGAGGAAGTCCGCTAGATTTTTGGTAGACTTGTAGGAAGTTGCCAGATTTTGGCAGACTTGCAGGAAGTCTGCTAGATTTTTGGCAGACTTGCAGGAAGTCTGCCAGATTTTAGCAGAATTGCAGGAAGTCTGCCAGATTTTTGGTAGACTTGCAGGAAGTCTACCAGATTTTGGCAGACTTGCAGGAAGTCTACCAGATTTTTGGTAGACTTGCAGGAAGTCTGCAGATTTTTGGTAGACTTGCAGTAAGTCTGTCAGATTTTTGGTAGACTTGGAGGAAGTCTGACAGATTTTTGGTAGACTTGTAGGAAGTCTGCCAGATTTTTGGCAGATTGCCAGATTTTTGGTAGATTTGCAGGAAGTGTGCCAGATTTTGGCAGACTTGCAGGAAGTCCGCCAGATTTTTGGCAGACTTGTACGAAGTCTGCCAGATTTTTGGTAGACTTGCAGAAAATCTGCCAGATTCTTGGTAGACTTCCAGATTTTTGGTAGACTTGCAGGAAGTCTGCCAGATTTTTTGTTGACTTGCAGAAATTTGACCAGAACAAAAAAAATTTCAATTATGTAACCCTAAAACATATAGTTTGGCTTGAGATTAATTATATGTTTCCAAATTATCTAGTTATCTTAACTTCAAAAAATCGTAAATTCTTTTTTTCTATTTTATAAAAGAAATGGGTATTTTGGTAATTGTAAATTTTAGAGAAAAAGAGTAGATTATATAAGTAATTTTAAAAAATATAGGTTATTTAAGTAATTTATAAAATAAAATAGGTTATTTAAGTAAATTTTTCTTTTAAATATCCAATAATAAAATGTAGCCCAGCAGAAATAATAAATGACAAGATGTAAATAACTTTTGAAAATGTACCTTTAATTTTAATAAGATTAACAATACTCCAGAGTTCACTTTATAAATTCTCAGGCACCAGAGTTCGATTCCTCTTCGTTGTAAGGGGAAGGAAAAAAGGGATTTTAGGAATGGGTTGGGCTTTGACTATGGATCGGGTTTTATCGATCCAATTATAGTAAGGTTGAAAAAAAACAAAAAGAAAACAATACTCCATTTGTTTCATAATAGGTGTCGTTTTAGCATTTTTCACACAAATTTAGAAAACATATTAAAATTTTATTATATTTCTGAAAATTAGTTAACTCTTGAAATTCTTTTTCTTTTATTAGTTAATAATGAGGTTAAAGTAGACAAATTTATGATAAAAGTTATATCGTAAATCTAAAACGAACACTTATTTTGAAAAAAAAAAAAATAATCCTAGAACGAGAGTTATTATAAAACTGATGGAGTAAGAATTAAACCATATTTAAAACTGAATTAGAACATAAAGTAAAATAAAGTTCGGCTTGATGTCCAGTACTTTGGGATTGCTACATCCAAAATTCAGCCAACTAATTAAAGTTCAGCCAGCTCAACAGTTGTACGCTTCCAAGTTTCAGTTCAGCCATTAATTTTTTACTTACATCAATATGTTGAATAAATAAATGAAAATAAGAAAGAAATTAAGGTAAGAGTGAAATGTGGATAGAGAAGGGGAAGTGCGCTAAAGTCTGAGCTTACTTGCATCACAAAATTCAAACTCTCCTAAAGTGGCGATCTTTCTTTAGAAATTGTGTCCTCTCTCCTTAGTTCTTTTTTGAACCGTTCTCCTATGTTCTAGGATCATTATTGACATTCTTTGAGAGTTGTCTTTCTAATCAAATTTTAAAAATTGATATTTTAAAAATAAGAATGGAATGAGTATAGTAACGGATCAAGTAGGGAAGGGAACTGATCAGACGTACGGATGCATCTATGAAGACAGGTGAATCAAACCACCTGATGCTTCTTCACCTCTTCTTTCTTCTTTCGAGTTTTTTCAGATGGAATGGCAGATCCTTCTGGCTATGTCAATCACGAGCGTGACGTCGACCAAGTTTGTTCTCTTCTATTCTGTTTTTGAGTTATGTATGGTACAATATGTCGACAGTAATACAAACAACTAGGCTTTAGGACCAAACTAGTCTCATGTTGTAGATCCTAAGGGATTACGAATGAAGCTCTCTAGTTTGTGACTTAAATAACAAAGAAGCTTAATTTATGCCAAAGCCTCATATATATATATATATATATACATTAATGTAGGCACTCATTGCTTTGAAGAAAGGAACTCAATTACTTAAGTATAGTCGGAAAGGGAGGCCTAAATTTCGGTCATTCAGGCTTTCTCCGGTATCTTTACCAAGTCTCTTATGTATCTTCAATATATGACATTGTTTTGATGCAAAATCAAATCTTGATTTGTTACCGCACTAAAATAGGATGAAACTACGTTGTTTTGGATCTCACACGGAGAAGAAAAAGGTTTGAAGTTATCTACAGTTTCCAGAATTCTTTCTGGACAAAGAACTGTGAGTGAAATAGTCAGATATTACTTGACTCTATTACTCATTCGTTCATGCATAGTACTCAAGACATCTTTTGTTTATACATGTGTAGGCTGTTTTTCGAAGATATTTACGCCCCGAAAAGGATTACTTGTCATTTTCTCTCATATATCACAACGGAGATAGATCTCTTGATCTGGTTTGTTAACAATAAAACACGTTAGGCTTTTTTTTAATTCTTATACTCTTTAGTCGTCATATATATTCATTTATGTTTACACTTTTACCAGATTTGCAAGGACAAAGCTGAGACAGAGGTTTGGTTTGCAGGACTTCAGTCTTTAGTTAGACAAAAGCACCATAAGCACGCTAGAAGTGAGATCCCTGAGGTGTGTTTATGCGTCTGTCACTTTATATATGACATATTATACTTTCTCAATGTGTAAAATTACACCTATATGTAACTCATTTTCAGATATATGACAGTGACTGTTTCTCTACTGGTCGTCCTTCTAACGCGTCTTTAGATTTCGTACCAAATAATAATACTCGACGAGGAAGATCATCCATTGATTTAGGAATCCATAACTCTCCCACCAATTTTCGTAACTCAGATGTTGGACATGAACGTGGAAACATGCTAAGACCAAGTACTGATGGGTTTCGAATTAGTGTTTCAAGCACACCAAGTTGTTCAAGTGGAGGGCCTGGTCCTGATGACATAGAGTCTTTAGGCGATGTTTATGTCTGGGGAGAAGTTTGGAGCGAGGGAATATCACAAGATGGAGTTGTAAAATCTAAAACTGTAAAAACAGATGTATTGACTCCAAGACCCTTGGAATCAAACGTAGTTCTTGATGTTCATCAGATAGCTTGCGGCGTAAGGCACATTGCTCTTGTGACAAGACAAGGTGAAGTATTTACATGGGGAGAAGAAGCTGGGGGAAGGCTTGGACATGGTATTCAAGTAGACGTTAGTCGCCCAAAGCTTGTTGAGTTTCTTGCACTCACAAATGTAGACTTTGTTGCTTGTGGAGAATATCATACTTGTGCTGTATCCACCTCTGGAGATTTGTATACCTGGGGAGATGGAATCCACAACGTTGGCCTTTTGGGACATGGTAGTGATCTTAGTCATTGGATACCAAAAAGAGTCTCAGGTCCTGTTGAAGGTCTTCATGTCTTGTCTGTTGCGTGTGGCACGTGGCATTCTGCTGTTGCTACTGCTAATGGAAAACTATTTACTTTTGGCGATGGAGCTTTTGGTGCTCTTGGACATGGGGATAGAGAGAGTGTTTCATATCCTAAAGAAGTAAAAATGTTGAGTGGCCATAAATCCTTGAAAGTTGCTTGTGGAGTGTGGCATACAATAGCTATCGTTGAAGTTATGAATCAGACTGGAACAACAACATCCTCTAAGAAGTTGTTTACTTGGGGTGATGGTGATAAAAACAGGTTAGGACATGGAAACAAAGAGACTTATCTACTTCCCACTTGTGTCTCTTCACTAATTGACTACAACTTTCACCAAATAGCTTGTGGTCATACACTGACAGTTGCACTCACGACCTCAGGACATGTTTTCACTATGGGAGGGACTTCACATGGTCAGCTTGGTAGCTCTAATTCTGATGGTAAATTGCCTTGCTTGGTTCAAGATCGATTAGTTGGTGAATTCGTTGAAGAAATCTCTTGTGGGGATCATCATGTTGCTGTGTTAACATCTAGAAGTGAAGTCTTCACTTGGGGTAAAGGCTTGAATGGAAGATTAGGACATGGAGACATGGAAGATCGGAAAACGCCAACATTAGTTGAAGCTCTTAAAGAGAGGCATGTGAAAAGCATAACATGTGGCTCTAACTTTACATCAAGCATATGCATCCATAAGTGGGTCTCTGGGGCTGATCAGTCAGTTTGTTCTGGTTGTCGTCAAGCATTTGGTTTTACAAGAAAGAGACATAATTGTTATAACTGTGGTTTAGTGCATTGTCATGCTTGTAGTTCCAAGAAAGCTTTGAAAGCAGCATTAGCACCAACTCCAGGGAAGCCTCATCGAGTGTGTGATGCTTGTTACACCAAACTTAAATCTGGAGAGTCTACTTCTAACTTTAATATTGCTAATAGAAATTCCACAACTCTTACGCGTTTACTAGATGGCTCGGTTAGACCAGATAAAGAAACAAGGTCGTCGAAGATTTTATTGTCCCCAAAAACTGAACCAGTCAAGTATTCAGAGATTAGGTCATCAAGATCTGAATCTTCTATTGTTAGAGCCTCACAAGTTCCAGCTCTCCAGAAACTTAAAGATGTCGCTTTCCCAAGCTCGCTTAGCGCAATTCAAAATGCCTTTAAACCCGTTTCTGCTTCAGCTACGTCAACACTGTCCTCAGGTACCAGATCATCAACGAAATCTGGATTTTCTAGGAACATGATCGATAATATGAAGAAATCAAACGGTGTTATCAACAAAGAAATGACAAAATTGCAGACCCAGGTTTGTAATATTATCTCAAATCCTCATGTTTATCAAATATTGAGCTGGATCTAACACAATGCTAAACACGTACAGATTAAAAATTTGAAAGAGAAGTGTGATAGTCAAGGTACAGAGATCAAAAGACTAAAGAGAACAGTAAGAGACGCTTCTGAATTAGCTATAAAGCATTCTTCAAAGCATAAGGCAGCAACAGAAGTCATGAAATCTGTCGCTGAACATGTAAGCTTCTATATAAAAAAAATAGTTTTTTTTCTTGACCAACAAGTAAATAAACTTTACAAATTGAATCTATATTGTTTTAATTTATCACAGTTAAGAGACTTAAAAGAGAAACTACCTTCTGAAGTATCTGGATGTGAAGCTTTTGAATCAATGAATTCTCAAGCTGAAGCCTATCTAAACGCAAGCGATGCATCTGAGACATGTTTACCTATAACACCCCTAGAAATGGGTCAACAAGAAGCGAAACCGTCTGATCTAAACACAGAAGAACAATCATCATCCAATGGATGTACAAGGCTGTCCCAAGAACCTGCAAACATAGCAGAGACAACAGAAGCTTCATCGTCATCTAAATCAGGAGGCAAAGAAGTCATCGAACAGTTTGAGCCTGGTGTTTATGTAACTTATGTATTGCACAAAAATGGCGGAAAGATCTTTAGAAGAGTTAGATTCAGGTATTTAACCAATTTCATAACTTTATTTGGTGCTTCTGTATCTGGATTTGTGTTATGGATTGAGTCTCTTGGCAGTAAACGGAGATTTGTTGAGCATCAAGCGGAAGAATGGTGGGGTACCAACAAAGATAGGTTGCATAAAAGGTATAGTAATCATGGTGCATCAAGTCCAACGTCTTCTGATTCAGTTTCTACATCAATTCCGCCACGGCCACCAGCTTCTCCTACACAACCAAATTCTGATCAAGCAGATGAATCAAATTTAAACACTTGTTGAACGCTAGTCATGTGTATAATAGCAGTTTGGCTAAACTAGAATGAGGAACAAGGCATCATTGAAAATGTCATTAAGTCGTCCAAATTAGATACATTGATTTCTTGGATTTAAGATTCATTTTTGTGTAACAAATATATAAATCCAAAGTATAAGACCACCTCCATCCATGGTCTTTTAAAACAAGTCTCTTAGTTATGAAAAAACTAATATTTTAATATAACATATTTTTCTAATTAAATTTTAATTATAAAAATTAAATTGACCAATCATAGAAAGGCAGATATTCATTTTAGAGTGTTTTAAGACTATCTCAGATGGAAAGATTTTAGAGAGTATCTTAACATTAGAAAAAAAAAATACATAAGTAAGAAAGAGAAAATTTTGGGGTTCTTAAACAAGAGGGAATATGCGACTCAAAGATTTACGTTAAAAACATTTCCCTACATATGATATTGTTGTATTGAACTATTTTTTAAAGAAAAATAAAATTTAAATACAATTCTCATAAAAGTTATAATATTTAAATTATGTTAAGAACCCAAAATAAAAAATCATGGATGGAGAAATCTTTTAGTTAAAAGACCCATTTCATTTTTTCACTTTTATTACTATTATTTTTAAATTTTTTATTCTTAAGATACTCACCAAAAACTTTTATTGGAGGTGTTCTTGGCTTTGGATCTATAGTTATTGTAGGTGGGGGTACCAAAGAAGTAGGTATATTCAAATTAGAAAATAGAAAGTCATAATATTACAGCCGTCGTTGGACTCATTTGAGAACATTATTGTGATATGTCGCTTATGACTCCAATATTGTCCGACATGTTGTGACATTATGCAATTGACAAAATTACTTTTTATTATCGAGCACAAAATTAAGAAAGAAAACTGTGATGAAATGACTGTCTATGTGAGAAAATGAAATAATGTGCATTTTTAATGCATTATGGACAGTACATTGAGCTTTTTAAAAAAATAATTATTCGGTTTATAAAATTAGGAAAAACACAAGAAAAGTAACTTACTTTTTGTACATTTTGTAGAAAATTCTTCCTCAAATAAAATCTAACTCGGTGCCAGGAAAAGTAAATAAACTAACTTGTTCAATGTTGAAAAAAAGGAAGTTAATGCGTTCAATATGAATATATAATCTATTAAGGGTGATTCGATAGAATACTCCATAATAATATAGTAATAACTCAAATAATTTTTATTAATTTATAATTATTCAAATACTCTTATTAAATTTTAAAATGTTATTTTGTCCATTTTAGATGTGTAAATAAAAATGTAACAACGAAAATGTCATTAATGAAACATGTCACGTCAATGCGGTCCGCGCTCCTAAGTCTACCAAACGAAGTGTCACATCAGCGCAAACTCCACCAAGCACTTCCAAAATCTACCATGCTATTATCTAACTCCACCATGCACTTTCAAAGAATTCCACACTAACCTCTGGGTTTGTAGGAAGTTGTAATGCAACGGACAAAGTGTATGAGGTGTGGAAACAAAACTTTTCAGTTTGGTAGAGTTGATGGAGTTTAGTAGACGTTGAACCCTTTGTAGTAGATTTTGGTTTAGTTAGTAATGCCATGTGGCATACTTTACTAGATTCCGTACCCTTGTGTGATAGATTTTGTTAGAGTTATCTTTCATAGCTTGGTAGAGTTAGTAATGAGCGTTTCGGAGAGTTTGGTAGATATTATACATAGTGTAGCAGATTTTCACAGAGTTATATTTGATAGTGTGACAGATTTTGGTAGAATTATATCCGATAGTTTGGTAGAGTTTGGCATAGTTATTTCATTTAACCTAGTTTGTAAAATGACGAGTTTACCCCTCAATTATTAGATCACATACCTTCTTTCTAGCACACTTATTGCAGCAGTACACCATTGAAGAACAAAATTCCCATTCTTGCGAGCTCATTTATTATATTTTGACCTTGTTTCTTGTTATTGGATCTATGGATCAAATCATCTTAGTTTGTAGAAATTGAAAATTCGACCAAAATCATTGTTTTTTTTTAGTGGATACTTCTCTTCATTATAAAATTCTGGAAGTGAGTGAAGATGTACGTTATGATGAGTTTGTGCGGATGGTGCATGAAGGTTTCGAGGTAAACCAACAGATGTATAAGGTAAAAATGAGTTACATGTCAAATGAACTCATGTATACACTACCACAAGATACACCTATCTTCGTGACCAACGAGAGGCAATTATGTGGGTATGTGCAATAACTTATAAAAGAGAAAATTCGTCTTTGTGTGAAGATATCTAGTAGATCTCATGTAGCTACTAAAGTAGGTAAAAGATTTGAGCCTAAATGTGAGCTTTCCTTGAGTCTATGTTTGGTAGACTATCTTTAAAGTGTGGTAGAGCTAGGACGACTGTCAAACAAGAAGAGGAACATGTTGACTACGTTGAAGAAGATGCAAAAGCATAAATGAGATTTGATTATTGTGAGGATCTAGATGGTGCAAGCTCTGATGATGAAGTGTTTATTAGTGTTCAGAGGAAATGTAAAGATGAAGATAGAAAAAATCTACTTTGTAAGAAGGGAGATACGACATTTGATGATGAGTATTTAGACATCAAAATAAGGTCACTTCAATTAGATGTTGGAGAAATTTATCCCACAAAAGGTGATCTTGACACAAGGTTGAAGACATATTATATTTTACATAGGTCTGAATTTGATGTCGTCTCTTCATCGAAGATGTTATTGGTGGTGAGATGTTGTGTTCCAAACTGCGCTTGTAGAGTCGGTGCTTCACATCATGTTGAGAGTCCGGGTTTCTATATCTGGATCCACTATGGAGAACACATTTGCTCCATAACAGAGAGGTCATCTTGGGTAAGTCAAGAAACGCCCAATATCCTTGGTCGTTTACACTTGGATTTTTTTGGTGGTGTTGGGCCTTTTGCTCTTTCTTCTCATGTTTCTGAATCACTGAACAAACTTTTTTGGTTTGAATGTACAATTCCTTCATGGTAGAGTTTAATAGATTTTAGTAGAGCATGATATATTTTGGTAGAGATATGAATCCTCTATGGCAGAGTTTAGTAGAGTTTGGTTAAGTTTTTTTGTCAACATTGGACTACAATTGACCGGCCCATTAACCAAGTTCTTACATAATGCAAGCGGCAGGACTCGATCCTTGGATATGCAAGTGCACCTGCCATTAGTGTACTTACCGCCTGCCACTAGGGTAAAGGCCACTTGCGAGTTTGGTTAAGTTAGTTTGACTTTAGTAGAGTTTGGCATAATTAGTAGATTTTAGTAGAGCCCGATATTCTTGGTCGTTTATACTTGGATTGTTGGTGGTGTTGGGCCTTTTGTTCTTCCTTCTCATGTTGCTAAATCACTGAACAAATATTTGGGTTTAAAGGTACAATTATTTTTTGATAGAGTTTAGTAGATTTTAGTAGAGCATGATATATTTTGGTAGGGTTAGAAATCCTTTAAGGCAGAGTTTAATAGAGTTTGGTTGAGTTAGTTGACTTTAGTAGATTTTGGTAGAGCTCGTTAAAACTTTGACGCGCTGTTTGCATTTTGTACATATGAAGTATTTGAAGGCACATCATACTTTAAAGGAAGCTAGGGCTCTAGTAACAAGAACTGCAGAGAACAATTTTGAAGAACTTCTGTCATATTTTTTATGATTAGACGAGCAAATTCGGGAACACTTATCAAGCTGGAAGTAGACGGAGATGACAGGTTTAAATTTCTATTCCTTGGATTCAATGCAAGGATCAGAGGATTTCGTATATGAGAAAGGTTGTTGTTGTTGATGGAATGTTTTTACAGGGTTAATATAAAGGGACTCTTTTAATAGCCACAATGCAAGACGGAAATTTCATCATTTTCCCTATGGCTTTTGGTGTTGTTGATATCGAAAAGGATGAGTCTTAGGAATGGTTTTTTAGACAACTCAACCGTTTTATTCCTGATGATCAAGAATTGGCCATCATTTCAGATAGGTATAGATCAATAGCACAAGCAATAACAAAAGTGTATCCGCCTCAGCTTAGGGGATTTGCACTTACCATCTACGTAAAAACATTTTATCCAAATTCAGAGGAGGATAGTCCTTTATGCTGTTTAAGAAAGCTGCAATTCCATATAGGCTTGACGAGTTTATGCCATCTTCAGCCAAATAGAGAGAGTATATCCAAGGCTACATGTGTATTTACTAAGGGTAGATGTTCTTTTGTGGAGTCGTATACATTTTCCTAGAAATAGATACAACTTCACCATGTCAAACATAGCAATATCTATCAGTCATGCGTTAGTTGAAGCGAAAACTTACCCCATAGTGCAGCTTATAGATGCCATAAGAGCAATGTTTACAAGGTCGCTCGTGAAGAGGAGGACAAAGGCAGGGGCAAAGATAACCATTCTCACTACACCTATCGAAAAATTTCTATAGGTATGGCATGGAAGAGTTTAGTGGAGTTATGAATGCTTTATGGCAGACTTTTGTAGAGTTTGGTAGAGTTTAGATAAGAGTGTAGTCAAGTTTGGCGGCGCTTGACAGGGCTAGAATAACAGTGTAGTAGAGTTTAGTAGAGTTTGACATATATTGGATAACTATGTAGTATACTTTGGTATTTTTGTACAAGTGTGTTCTCATTTTGGCAGAGTTTAATTTACGGTAAACGTTTTCTTTCCATGCAGAATAGACTTTTCGAAACCATGCAGTACAATGTGCAATACATAGATGACCGTCAAGTTGTTGTCACATGCTCGTCGTCTTCACATTTGGTAAATCTGATGGAGAAAACGTGTTCTTGCAAACGGTTTGACGTGAATAGAATATCTTGTGTACATGCCTTCCCCGTGGCAGAAGCATGGGAGCGTTCAAAGATCGACCCCACAATTCTTACTACTATACGAGTTACTTGTACCATGAAAATGCTAAATGTGTAATGCCAAGAAATGACACACTTCCTATACCTGAAGATGTCGCTAGTAAAGTTTGTAAACCTCCTGTTATGCATAGCCAACTGGGTAGGCCAAAGAACTCGCGGTTTAAAAGTTGATTTGAGTACTCATTGGAGGCAAAAGACCCAAGGAAAGTGACCACTTGTTCTAGATGTAAAGGAGTACGACATAATGCACAAACATGTAGAGCAAACTTCTAATCTAGAACTAGTAAAGGTTGTGTTTCAGCATGTTTTATCCTAACTTTACCAAACTCTACTTTTAAATCTACCAATATCTACCATGTTATATGTTAACTTTACCATATGCTACGTTATATCTACCAACGTATCCATGTTATGTGTAAGCTCAACCAACTCTAATACCTAATTTTTGACCTCTACCAAGATCTACCAAAATCAACTATAGTGTACTCGCGTAGTAAAATCTTGAACAAGTAAATCTACCAAAATCTACTAAATTCTACTCTTATAATGAAGGAGGCAATATTTTTGTTTTGTTAACTCATTTTGTTAACTACAAAATAACATAATATTAATACTCTCATAGGACCATCATCTAATAAGTTATTGGTCCTCTGAGAGTATTGGCTCGCAAATAATAAGATTCAATTGCTTATACAAACTCTACCATACTGGAATTGTATACCTAGCTCTACCATTCCAAAAGCAACCAAGTGACGCTGTAATCAATACTTCCTTATCAAATTTAACCTCACGCAGATGGGGATCAGTTGATGAAATTGTCTTTGGTATGGAAAGCTCATCCATGAATTCAAGGCCCAATTTCATACAGAGAAAAGGGACGTACTTATCTTCTAGTCCATTGAATCAGCATCCCAGAGCTAAGCACTCGATAAATTTTAGAGTATACACGCCACAATCATTAGATTGTAAATTCAATGGGGTCAAGTTCGTCTTATAGATAATGTAAGCCTTCATACTGTATTTTTCAACTCTGGTTTGAACCTCTGAACATACCATGGAATCATCCTCGCGTATGGCCTACTTACATGAATAAGCGTAAGCATGAATTGACCAAAGATATACCATACTTTACTATAATCTACCTACTAAACTCTACCAGGTTATGCACCATAGTCTACCAAAGTCTACTAAACTCTACCAAGCTATGCACCATAGACTACCATAGTCTAGCAAAATCTACTAAACTATACCAGGCTATGCATCATAGTCTACCAAGCAAACTCAACAAATCTTTGCATAGTCAACTAATATTACATGACTCACTCAATCAGCTCATTATGCAACACAGCTGAGAGGGCCGAATCGAAGATTCAGATGTACTTTTTTTAGAAATCCATCTCCAGAGCAACCCAATGAAGATTCATGATGTTATGAGCAACGTACAAAGTGTCAACATCTCAAAACCACTGCTTGTTTGTTTGACAGCATACTGGGTTTTTCCTTTGTAAATTTCATGAAACCAGTCAGGCCACAAAAAGTTCCTCTCGTCCTTGCAAAGGATTTGTACTCATAACACCAGTAAACACATTATGTAGGATCAAGGAACGCAATCCAATTATTTCTATATGGAGATGGTGTTTGCATACTTCTTCGCCAAAACATGTTCATACCTCTAAACATATGCTGCAAAAATGCATATAAGAATATTAAGTCCATTAAAGTCTACCAAGCTTAGCTAAGCAAACTTCTGTCAACTGACCAGATCTGTGAACCATCCATACTTCTTTACTGGCCACTTATGTCTAGGCATGAGAAACTGAAGATAAAACTCAGAAAAAGGAGATACTTCATCAATCGAGTTCTTCCTGAAAACTGGGTAATCATCAAATAGAAACATTGTATTGATTGGTTACTCAAAAACGGTTGTAATAGAGAAAATAGTGGGCTTACATTTTGTGCATGATAAGATTACACAATCGAACGAGATATTGGCCCAAATGGATTCTATGATAAGTTAGTCGCTACCTTATCCTTTATAATATGCCTAATAATAGAACTTTTTTCGAAAGGGGATTTATGTATTAGAAACATAATGTCAGTTTATCTGAAGTGTAGGTGATGCCTCGACATCCACAATAAGAGTTTGCTTTGGAGTGCTTAAGTTACTACTAACCTCTAGGTTTCTAGCAAGTCGAAATGCTGGGGACAAAGGGTCTTGATGCTCCTCAAGTATCCATTCCTTTTTGATACAGAAACGTAACAGAGTACTGTCAATCTACCAAACTCTAAAGCACTGTCCAAGAACTTCCATACTAACTTCTGGATTTTTAGGAAGTCGTAATGCTGGCGACAAAAGTCTGTGAGGTTTGCCGCTCCTCACAGATCCTTTCCTTTGGGAGAAAAAACGTAAAAGAGTTAGTATAGTTAACTCCATCAAAATCAACCAAACTCTACCATGCTATACCTGAACTCCACCAAACTCTACCAAAGACCTATCATACTAACCTTTGTTTCTAGAATGTTGTAGTGTTGGGTAAGAAAGGTGTGAGGTTTGCTGCTCCTCAGTGATCTATTCCTTCTGGAAAAAAACATATAATTGTTAGTGTACCTAACTCCATCATAATCTACCACACTCTAATATGTTATACCCTAACTCCACCAAACTCTAACAAAGATCTATCATACTAACCTCTTTGTTACTAGGAGGTGGTAATGTTGGGGACGAAGAGAGTGAGGTTTGCTGCTCCTCAGGGATCTGTTCCTTCTGGAAAATAAACATAAAAGAGTTAGTATACATAACTCCACCAGAATCCATCATATTCTACCATGTTATACCCTAACTCCACCAAACTCTAACAAAGATCTAAGATACTAGCCTCTTTGTTTCTAGAAAGTGGTAATGCTGAGGACAAATGGTGTGAGGTTTGTTGCTCTTGAGAGATCCGTTCATTCTGGAAATGAACATGTAAAAGAGTTAATATACTTAACTACACCAAATTCTACCATTATATTCTCTAACTCCACCAAACTCCACTATATTCTAGTGATAAAAATGTATCTGCTCTGTCAAAGAACTCCCATACAAAAAAATCTCATCAAAGTAATACATAAAAGAAAGATCAACTAAACATTATTCATGTCTATAACACATAATCAATAAAGTCCACGAAACTCTGCCACATAGTTTACAATGTTCACCAAACTTTCTCACCAAGTTTACAAAGTCCACCAAACTCTGCCACAGAGTTTACAATGTCCACCACCAAACTCCAATTGAATACAACATAGTAAGGTCTTTGATACGGTTCAGTCATAGTCAAGTAAACTCTTACATACAGATTATTCAATAGAAGAGGTGCCTACACCATCACATCCTCCATCCGTCCCATCACCTGCTATAGCACCATCGTTGTCTCTAATCTCACTTCCACGAGACGCACTTAGATCATTAGTGGGTTTCGTAGTCCCTTCCAAGGTGAACATCACCTCCGGTGGTTTTGTTTCCAAAACCATAAGGAGGCGTTGATTGATCAAGGTCTTTTGTGCCATGGCTTTCTCAATCCTATGAAGCGGCTAATTCGTCACCACCTCCTCTACTCTTCTTTTCTCCATTCTTGCAACCCGTTCAGACATGTTTACTTGATCAACTCTCATCACATCAAATGCCTGCTTCATGGACTAAAGAATTTCAGCCATCAAATTCTTGTCCTCCCCTTGTTTCTTTGCCTCGTAGTCCTTTCTCCATTTCTTCTCCCACATTTCCTTCTCTTTTTCTTTTGCCTTCTGAAAGTCAGCCAAAGTCATATCGCTTTGAAACTCCTCAGTTTCCTTCTCCTTGGCCTTTGGACTTTCACAAGCCTTCTTCTTCTCAATCAGCTTCTTTTTAGCTGGCTCTTTCTTGTTCTCTGGCTCCTTCACCCTTGACTTATTGGCACTTCGTAGGTCACAATATTGCTCATCAGCCTTCCTCTTTGTACTCGAAGAAGAAGCTAGGATAGCCCAAAACATCTATGTTTCATATCATTTTGTCAACTTTTGGATCATGAACATCCTTGAGCCAAGCAAGGTAGATTTCTTTGTAAGGCTTTTCAAGGAGGTGCAACATGCGAACCTACAATTGAACAAAATAAAGTTAGATTTCAAAGGCATACTAGATCTACCAAACTTTGCTACACAAAATATAAAATACACCAAACTCTACCAAAGTCTATCAAGCAACATCTTAACTCTCTCAACCTAATTATAGAGTCTACCAAACTCTACCAAGTTTATCAAGCGACATCTTAACTTTCCCAACCTAAATAACCACAAGCAACCCCACCATCTTCCTCTTTTGAAGTGACCAATCCTTGCATGACCTTAATGTTTTATCAAGTTCAGCCTAGGTCGGACCATCGCCATCGATTAAACCCATATCACTCCATAGATCTCCTTAATCTAAGTCTACATCATTAGGCATCAGGCAATCCATAGTTCAGCTGCGTGATATGATGAAACTCATGCAAAAAAAATTAATTTGGCCGACCATTGGCCAACACCCATAGCTCATGCGGCTTAAGTGTCTGAAGCATATTCCCCAATATGTGTTTCTTATGTTTTTTTGCCTACGCGAACCATGCGCTAGCAAACTTCAGTATAATACCAAGTGTAGAATTCCCCTCTATGTCAAGGTATGCATCATCACCAATAAGACTTTTTGTTGTTGTTATTTTTTTCAATGTGCAATAGCGATTAATTTTTTTGTTTATCATCAAGAACTTTCTTTTTGAAACTATCCTCCGAGGGTACTTCTCAATCACCTCTTGAAACTATCCTATGAAAGTTTTCTTTTGTAATGGCAATGTTTTAATAAAACAGACAACTCATTTTAATTAAGACTATTCCCACTCCTTCTTTTTTAAAAAAATGATGAAATATTTGAGTAATTAGACAAAAAAATTGTGGAGTATTTGAGTCATTTGTTAATCTATTAAAGTCATATAAATATATTTTATAAATATTTTAATACCAATATATATATATATATATATATAATTGAAATAATTTAAGGGAAAATACAAAAAATATACCTTCAGCCAAAATCACTTTCAACAATATCATCTTACTTTATTCTTTTCACAATTAAAAATGATATTTTTGAACAGATATATTGAAAAATGTAGTTCTTAAATTTATTATTAATTTAATAAAATATCTACTCTTATATATCATGTTACCTTTTGATGATAGCAATTTCATAACATGTTATTTTGTGATAACCTTGTTATCACATGTGTGATAGTGTTTTAAAAGTTATTTTTTAATTAAAAATTATAAGATAGTTATTGGAATTATTGAATATCCGTGGCGTGTAATTATTAAATGGTTTGTTATATAACTAATTTATATTATTATTAAGCGATATGTAATATCAATGAACTATATTTTTACAATAAAAAGTATTATTAAATGATTTTTTTATTGCATATGGCAAGTCTAGTGAAAGATGGTAAGTCTACTAAAAACGGACACACTTGTACATCTAAGGATCGAATCATATTGTCTACATTATATAGAAACTTAGCTAATATGTCGGTCATTTATGGTCCAATGTTGACAAAAAAATGATTTGTTTTATCAAATGATTTTATTATTGAATATCAAACATAACTATACAAATATTAAATATTTATGGTAATTACTTTATATTCCAATTACTATTTTCTTATTTATTAACAATTTTTTTATTTTATAAAGACTTTCTAACCTATGTTCACGTAAAACTCATATAAGCTCACAAAAAATATATGCACTAAAACTTATATCTTTTCTGTGAAATACTAATTTTTTCTAACTCGTCTTCATGTAGAATTGTTTATCGTATTATTGTTTATATATATATATATATATATCTAAAATTTCAGTAAAACATAGTTAAATAAGAATCATTTGCATATTATTATTATTATCTTATTTCTTCCTAAATTTTTTTCAAAAATATATTATTTATAATACGTGCTAGTTTAAGATTATGTATTCTCATAAAGTAATCATATCTCATAAATTAATGTTGTTAATATCATCGGTATATATAAAGAAAACTAATACACTGAAATATATAATTTATATAATATGAATTTTACCTATATTTATATATAATATGAACATATTTTTTATATATAATTTTTATATATTGAGCAATATATACCCGCTTTCAAAAAATTTATTCATAACATATGTAGAGAAAAAAAATCATAAAACTTTGTGATGTAATTTTTTTAATTCATTTTAGCAAAATAATGACAAAATAAAGTGTAAATTTGTTGAATAACCATTTTCAAAATAAAAATGAAGAATATTTCCAAAACAATCTTAAAACATAAAAACTAGTCACATACTCCCTCCGTTTCATAATAAGTGTCATTTTAGGATTATTTTTTTGTTTCAAAATAAGTGTCGTTTTAAATTTACGAGGTAACTTTTAGCATAAATGGTCTACTTTAACCTCATTACTAACCAATAAGAAAAAAGAAAATGTCAAGAGTCAATTAAATGTTAAGGGTATGATAGAGTTTTAATATGTTTCCTTAATTTGTGTGAAACCTGCTAGAATGACATTTATTATGAAACGGAGGGAGTATAATATTTTATTCATGTAGTAATGACCAATATCCTCGCAAATATATAACATTTATATAATATAGAAAATCTATATAGTATAGACGGTTTATATAACCACAAAAATAAATACAAATATGTTTTTGCACCATATAATGTTAAGACATAGAAGTTCTATATGATATAAAACTATTTAATAATATATTTGTTTTAAATGCTTTTTGGTCATTTTTTAAATCTTAGTATGTACACTTTTAAAAAAGAAATTTTAGATTTCAATTAATTTTTTATAAGATGATATAATGTAAATAAAACAGAGGTGGAGAGAAGAAATTAAAAGAGAAAAAATTAGTTTCTCTATTATTTTCATTTTTATGGTTGTTTGTTATATATATATA
>OVBA01002329.1:0-35165 GCA_900406435.1 Lepidium aucheri | reverse complement strand
GTGTTGGATCGGCGAGTTACCCGCCGATCACCCATTCCATATCCTCTAGATTCATGTTTAATTTCATAGTCTATTGCATTTGCTAGTTCTTACTTTGTTTTTCACTCATTTCCCTGTTTTAAATGTTTTTGCCCTGTTTTTATTTTGTCATCTAGTGTAGTTTGTTCTATTAGCTAGTTTAAGAGCTCCACTAGAAAGAACAACTTACCTTTGTGACAGATCGATAGGTTATCTGAACTAGAACTAGGTATTAGATGAGTTGTTTGCATGCTTTCTCTAAGTATTGGTTCGACATCCACTCTACTTACCACTACCCTATAATGATTTGATAGCTTAGACGGAAAAACCTTGTTATCAGGTACGTAGGCAGCCTTCAGGTACAGCTGTAACTGTATAAAATTTTTATAAGTTGCCTACTCGACATTTAAAAAATGAAAAAAAGAAGTAATATCAAAGCATTTTTCCGAATAATATTCGAGTTAATTGCCAACATCAACTTGTTACTGAAATTTTTAACTTTCACATCAAGAAGTTGAGTCTTAAAATCTCGCTGAGTAAAACTCAAAAAACTTTCTACATAACTAAGCCGAGTCTTAAAATCTTGTCGAGTAAAACTATAAAAACTTTCTAGATAACTAAATCGAGTCTAAAGATCTCGCCAAGTGAAACTCAAAAACTTTCTAAAAAATTAAGTCGAGTCTTAAAATCTCACACATCTAAACTGAGTCTTAAAATCTTGCCAAGTATACTTTAGCAAAAAATTTCGAGTCTTCAAATCTTGTCAACGACCGGGATCCTATTCTCTAAGCCGAGTCTTAAAATCTCCCTGGATCTCAAAATCTCGCTCACAATAGCTAAGTCTTAAAATTCTCACACGATTGAAAGCTGAGTCTAAATCTTGCTGAGTCAAGTTTAATTCTCGAACCTTTTAAAGCCGAGTCTTTAAATTTCACAGGGTCTAAAAACCCGCTTGCTATAATCAAGTTATGAAACTTTGCACAAATTTAAGCCGAGTCATAAATCTATCTGAGTCTAAAATCTCACTCAAATTAAGCTGAGTCATTAAACTTTGCCGAGACAGAATTCTCGTTAGTAATAAAGCTAAGTTTCAAATTCCTCTGAAGCCAAGACCAAGTTCTTGCAAAAACAAGAACCTAATTTTCACTCTGAAGGTGTAGTCCTAAAACTTTTCTATGTGAAATTCGTTAAGAGTTGATTTTGAAAAGAATAATAAGTTAAAAAAATAGATATATAATAACTCCATGTTATACATAAAAAAATAGTCTTTACAAATATCCCAGTAAATAGGAGTAAAACATTTTAAAAAAAGAGAGAATGGGAAAGAGCAAGGAGTTATTTTTAGCCTCGATCCGTTTATCTTCTGCATGCTTCTCGTCATCAAGACCAAGCTCCGTGTCAGCAACCTTTGGCAAAACAATATCAACATTTGAGCCATATTCCTTGAAACCACAAGTTAGGAGTGAAACGAGTCCAAAATTTTGTATACTAACCTTTGGATAGTCTTCAGTCCCACGAACAACAACCTCATTCGGGTCAACACAAAATGCTAGAGCATTTCTTTTAGCTACAACAGCTTCCCCTAACTTGGAAGATTCCTCAACGTCCAAGGAAGAAACAGTTAAGTCATCATGAAGCAACTTCAAAACGACTTCTTTGTTGACGACCTTCTTGGTATCCTGGAGTCAGTTAGAGCCGAGTTTGATGATGGAGGATTCAATTGTTCATACCCAAGCCACTGAGCATACACGAGACAAGGCTTTAAATTGGTTTCGAGAATTTCAAACTTGGCTAAGATCCTCTCAAATCGGCCAGACAAGCAACATATCAAGAATCACGTTAACCACCGCCTTGTGAAACAAGTGGATGACAAAGGGAGAAATTGAAACTTTCCTTTAACAGCTTCCAAATTAAATTGCAATAACAAGATGGCGGAATTTTATTTTTCAGCTGCTTCTAGAGAGGGGCTCCGAATTTTTGTGATAAACTCTAGAGCATTCTTGAGAGATGAGATCTCTTCATTACTCTTAAAAGATTTCTTCCGTTCCGCACGTTACTCGGTGCTAGTCGCAACAAGTTTAGCCTGAGTCTTTTCTAGAGAAGACTTGGCTTTGACCTCCTCAAGATGCGATTTGCTCGCTAGATCAGCCATCTTGATTGCCCTCTGAGAATTCTCAGTCTCAGCCGCTAGAGATTTCTCTCGGTCAAGGAGAACACTATTAAGATGGGCGACAAACTGAAACAGGCAAAGACATCAAACAAAAGGAAAAAGTTTTAAATTCAGCAAATGAAAAGGTTAGAGAAGAACTCACCATGAAGAGCGCCTGAGCTATTTCCACGTACTCCTGTTGGTTTAGCATATCAGCTGAAGGAGGAAAGAGCTCAACGGTGTTCCTAAGAAAGCGCATCAAGTCGCTGCTCTCTCATCTACAATCCATAATCGGTGCCGACTCCTTGAAACCATAGTCGAAGCCAAAGTTTTTTACAGCTCTGATCTTCTTGCTCGAAGGAGCCTCTAGAATAGGAGCGGGCTCCTTGCATTTGGATGCTGCTTTCATCACAGTATCGAGAGCATCAACGCAACCTGACATCATCGTACAACGTCTAATCACCTTGTCACTCAAACGTCTAATTACCTGATTTGGTGAGATCATGCAACATCTTCGTTTTCTTCTATCTTTTTTTCCGTGGAACCAGAGGTCTGAGCGGGAGAAGTAGTTCCGACAACGGGAACATCCTTCATTTTGAGAAGGGTTTTAGTCTTCTTCTTCTTCTTAGAAGACGGGAAACCCTTAAAACCCTCAACAATCGTCTCCTTTGAAACGATCTCAGCAACAGACGCCGGAATAACATCTTCAACAGTGGAACCCGGCAAAGTAGCCTCGACCAAATTGACCGAAGGGATAACAACTAGAGCTCGCAACTTGGTCCCAGAAGCTTCACTAACTTGGGGACAGGGAACCCCCACAATATCGCTTGAATGGGGAACAAGATTTCCCTCAAAAAGTGACCTAGTCTCGGCAGGCTCAAGAGCCACCTTGTCTAATAAAGCGTTAACCCCGTCTATGATGCACAGCATCTCAAAATCTTCAACGCCCATCTCGATTTAAAGAAGTCCTACAAAGAAAAAAGAGATAACAATGAGATTCTGAAGGACATCCTCACTTTAAAAAATCAAAGATTACGTGTCGAATAATGAGATGAGACTCTCTCAAGCAAGCCGGCCGGTAATCTCTTCCAATGCAATCGAGGAACCCCATAAAGCCGATCTACTAATTCATCATGATTGGGAACTCGGGAGCGATTAGAAGAAGGTAACAATACAAAATATGAGAAAACAGTAAGTATACAAGTAGGAAAAACCAAGAAGTAAAAGTATTGAGATGCCTAGAATCTACCAGGTTTCTTCTGCCAAGCAATTCTATAATTCACATCAATGCTAGTAGTGAAACGCGCGTCGCAACAAACAAAAAAGTAGCAATTTTCCCAATTCGAAATCTTGAAAAGAACACCATCCAAGAATCAAAACCCCGCTGCTGCGTTGATGTAAAATGTTCTCTTAGGAGGTTCACACTGACAAAATGTCAAGATGTCATCAAAGAAATGCCTATGGATCCAAAACCCAGACTCGGCTCCAAGGATCAGCACGCCCAGGGTGTTTATTATCCTAGAAACTCTGAGTTAGTACAATGCAATATCCCGAGCATGACAATACTTAGAAAGGAAATTCAGAGTAGAAAGCTACATCTTCGCTTCCGTGAACCACCAGTCATAAGCGGTAATAAAACAATTCGGAGGGGTTCATGGTCTCTCATTAGACCCATGAATGTGGACGTCGATGTCCTTCATTGCTGGACAAAGTTCAAAAAATCCTGTCTAGTTTCGCATAAGTAATTACAGAAGGATGGATCTCAAGAGAGTTAAGCCACCTATCTGAAGCTCTCTGTTGATCAGATGGGAGAGACGAGATAGAAATGATACAAGCAGAGGCTACCAAGTTATCGCCTCTCACCAGGATAATAAGGTCCCCCTCGGAAGCCGCAGAGTATCGCTAACAGTTACTTCCCCTAGCAAGGAAATCGGCCTCCGTGCAGTCAACCCCTCTAGACGACAAAGATGTAACCATCTGGGAACTCTCAAACGCTGACTCGGAACTCGATTCTATCATATTCCTCCTCATTTTGATGGAATAAACTTAGTAATAGCTTAAAAAAAAAAGGACGTCTCGACACAAGAAAAGAGAGAAAGGATGTAGAGAGAGAAGTTACCTTTGCAACTCAGATGAAGGTAAAAAAATGAAGAAACATAAGGGAGTATTAATAGTGGTTTAACCGGAAACCGAATTGTCGTGTAATTATAGCCTACTAATAGCCTGTTAAACCACCACGATTGCCCAATCGATGTCTGACACATGGACCAAAAATTCCAAAAGCAGGTAACTTACCAACTCGGAAATTTAACACAATTTTTTGAGTCTGGGGGGATAATTTTTAGAAGGGGATCCAAGATCCTACGTCGCTCCATGAGAACAATTGATAACCGGAAAGTAATTAAGTTGTGAACTTGGCTAAGAGTCATCTCAGCTCTAGGCTGATAATTTAGAAAGATCCCTATTCGGCTGATCATTGGACAAGAAGAGTTGCAACTTGTTGTCAAATAAAAAAGAAAGTTTTCCTAATTTAGATAAGGAAAACTTCCGAAAATCTATCAAAAATCTTTCTATTTATCTACAAATGTAAACAAATGTAATCTTTCCTATTTTCAAGAGATTGTAACCACCTATATGATCTATAAATAGGGGTGAAAATCCTTGAGAAAATGATCTAATTTTTAGCACTTTGGAGTTTATAATAAGAACTCAGCCCGATCATTTCTTACTCGATCAATTTCTTTGTGTCTCACTGAACAAAAATCAAGAATCTGCATCCATCTTCCCTCTATTTTAATCAAAACTTGATTTAGAACCATTTGTGCTAAATCCCGCTAGAACTCAAATGTATTTTGTTTTGTTTTTGTTTTTATTACTTAATTCATTTTATTGACTTTATTATAAGTAATTGGCCCACTAAAAATAAATAGATTACACATTACATTCACGCTTATCTTATGATTTCAATATTACAACAACATAAATTGTATATACTATATATACTTTATGGATAAGCTATATTTTAAAATTTAATATAATTAAAATTAAACAAAAATATTTAATTAGTAACTATTATAAAGGGTGAAATAATATGAGATAGATGAGAGTATGACAATTAGTAAAAAAAATTAATATTATTTCCATGATTAAAAAAATATGATGTGCTGTTTTAATTTTATAATGAAATCATAAAATTATGTTATGCATGATCTCCAAGATCTGTATGTTCAGCATTTTTTGAACTGCATTCACCATTTAAAGTCTATAGCTAAAAGGGAAAAACACACAAAATTATATTGAACTAAACTCTGCATTTTGTATAATTCATCGATTCCTCAAATTTCTTTCTATTCTAAAACCTAAATCCCTAATTTTTTTTCTTTGATATATCGACTTCTTCTCTTTGATTCTTATCTTCTCAATTCGCATATAGATTTATGTTTTCTTCTTTTTGATCGATTTTTTATTCTTATATTTTGTTCTACTCTTCTTGTTCACTTCATTTATCTATTCGATTTGATGTCTTTGAAATCAGAGACTTCTATGTGCAAATTATTTGAAACTCGTGGGATATTATTGAAGTGTATGTGGGTGTAATATTAAGAAGTTTACATTCACTACACAAAGAGAACCCGAACCTCTCTGTTCTATAGGTGCATGCCAATGAAAAAGGTCTGATTTTCAAGTTGTTTTTTTTTGTTACATATTCTTCAATCATATTGTCGATCTTAATTAATGTAAGTTTCTCTTAATAAGATGTGAAGTTTGATTTTAATTTGGCCATCTCGTGTAAGTTTGATCTTAATTTGGCGTTGGATATTACTTTTTCCATTTTCCCTAAATAAATATGGTCATTTTACCAAAAAGACTAAATTTGTGTACCTTAGCTAGAACAACAACCACTAAAATTAAGACATAAAATCTTTAATGAGTGATCCATAAATTCTAAAATAAACGAGTTGTCGAGTTCTTCTCAACATAGTTGTTGAGATGGTCTAGCTGATGTTAGTAGTAGATTAAAAAGTACTTTTAGAGTTGTTAATTTGGGTTTAGAAACCCATTTAATAAATGGATATATTTTATTAATTCAGATCCATATAAACTCATTTACTAAAAAAAATGATAAATGGGTTTATATGGACTTACCTATCTAAACCTATTTACTAAAAGGGTTTTTAATTAACTAAATGGATCCCCAATGAAACCCAATAAAAAAACTGATTAAGCCTTATTCTCTACTCTCGACGTCGTCACTCTCCTATCTCGATGTCGTCATTCTCCTATCTCGACATTGAAGACTAAAGCTAGGTCAAGTCACCGTCGAAGTTGAAGATCTCAATTTTTTTTGCTTCATCGGAGATAGTGATATTCAGGTCAGGTAAATGTCTCAATTATTTTGTCCGATTATGTAGAAGTGTGATGTGTCCGATTATTCGTTTGCGTCTTCGTCGTTCTTTTTTGATGTGTACAGATTCTTTTGATCTTCTTTTGTACGTTTGATCGAAACCTTATCTGATGGTTCAATTTGTGTTAACCCTTTTTGAACGAGACTGTGATTAAAGTATTGGGTACTCTGAAATTGGATTGAATTATGAGAGTGCAATTAGCGTTTATGGAGTCTTGGTGTTGTTGAACAGCTAGGACATGTTGGTCTTGGAACTGCTTATTATCTTCATTACACTCTTGTTTTTGTCGTGTTTCTGGTGTTTTAGTTATTGGGATTTATTATTTGTCGATTGTTAGATTTAAGATCGATTATTGAAAATGCATAATTGTTTAGAATGCATAATTGTTATTGATAATGGATAGAAAGATGATTTGATAACTCTATTTCCAACAAGTAAGATCTTGTACCCATTCTTGCTTTATATTTTGGCAGTCTAATGGCTTATTGTTTGCTTGTGTGTAGCTACTTGTAGTGGTTAGCTAAATGTTATTTTCGGCAATTAAGTTTATGTAGCTGGTTTTTCTTTGTTTGTGTATAGCTTATATGTAAGAGCTGTTATATTTGGCTTCTGTTTTAACCATGTGATTTTAGTATTATATTTTGACAGTCAAACTTATGAAGCTGGTTCTTGTTTGTGTGTATGTAGCTGATTGTAGTGATTGGCTTGTGTGTAAGATCGTTATGTGGCTTGTCTTATTAACAATGTAAGATTAGAAATGTGTTATATTTGAGAAATAAGATTCTGATTTTAGGATTTCCCAAATTATTGTCTGTATTTGTAGCTGTGTGTTTGGTAACTCTCACGGGTTGATCAGGAAGTACGGTTTGAACTACTGCAGACAGTGTTTCCGCAGAAACACCAAGGAGATTAGATTCATCAAGGTAACTCTTCAATCTCTATGACTTGTGTGCTTTTAATTCATTCTGTTTTGCTTAACTTCTTTGATTGGATTGTTCTTGCATAAGCTCTTTGTGACTTATGTGCTTTCATATGATTCTGTTTTTCTTATCACGAGTATAAGTGGTTTTGATCTGGGTTTATAAATTGAGGCCATCCTCTGTTCTCAGGTGATTCATCAATGCTCGTTTAGTATTTCTTATTAAATCTGATGTTTTTGTGAATTAGTTTTATTCTAATCTATTAAAATGACTCAATCATAGCATTCTAGATTCATTCATGTTTCTCAGAGATTGCTCAATGTTTCAAATCTTTGCCTTTGCCACATTAACACTCTTTTTTCTCATCCAAGTTGTATAGTGATCTTTAGATTGGTTAAGAGACAGTGATAAATGAATATAGCTTTTTAGTCAAATCCTCAGCTCTCAGATTTTTTTTCCTGAAGAAATTATTGTTTATTCTCTGGTTTTTTCTTCATTTCAATCAGTTTTATGTGAATACATCCAACAAAATTAATGTTGTGTAACTAAGGAACAAAGAATCAATGCAAATGACGTTTTACAGTCAAAACGAAGAACATGACTCATGAGTCATGATGATCTCTCTTTCGTGGCGTTGACGTTGACTCACTTTAGAACTGACCTCTCGAGATAAGAGAATTGAACTTGAAACAACTTTATAAATTAGGTGTGACTTTTCTCATATTTATCATGATTCATTCTATTTAATAAATAGTTACATCTATTAGTTTATAACTTTAGTTTTGATCAGATCACCAAACCCATTAAGAGAGTAGCTATAGCAAGTGCAAAATAGGCTGCTTTCAGTTTCAAGTGCTTCTATGTTTTCAAACTAGTGATAATCTGTTGTTGATTTGAACCTAAACTGAATCTTTTAATCGATTTGAAAGAGAAACAAAACAATGAAGTGTAACCGAGTTACAAGGTGACCTCTCGTTTGGTTTCTGAGCTCAAGTTCCGTTGTTGAAGACAGATATTTAGTTCACCATTCTTTGAAAGAAGTATTTGCAAAGCATCGTGGCCGAATTTGTTTTACTTTAGACTTATGGTCAGCACGTTCTACAGTTATGGCGTACATATGCTTAACTGCCCATTTTATTGATGATAGTTGGACGCTAAACAGTAAAATTTCAGCTTTTCGTAATCTAAAATCTCCACACACTAGTGTAAATATTGCTAATGAGATTATGGAGTGTTTGAAAGATTGAGGGTTCGAGAAAAAGGTATTTTCCATTACTCTAGATAACACTACCAATACTGATAGCATCCAGAGAATCCTCAAGGGTAGACTTCAGATGATGAGTGGTAGCAGTCAATTATGTGATGGAAAATTCATCCATGTGAGATGTTGTGCCCATATTCTGAATCTTATAGTGAAAGACGGTTTAGAATTAGCAAAATATGTTTATACAATATTCGAGAAAGTGTTAGATATGTAAAAGCATCTCCGCAAAGAAAAGAATCTTTTGCTGCATGTTTAGAGAAAGTGGGGATTAAAAGTGGAGCAAGTTTATCTCTTGATGTTCCTACTAGATGAAACTCTACATATGAAATATTAGCAAGAGCATTGAAGTTTAGAAAAGCATTTGTCAGCACAGAATTATTTAACACTAACTATAAGTCTTTACCTTCAGAGGAAGAGTGGAACCAAGGAGAAAAGATTTGTGATTTGCTGAAGCCATTTAGTGTCATCACCACCTATTTTTCAGGTTCAAAATATCCAACATCTAATGTTTATTTCACACAAGTGTGGAGGATAGGGTTGTTACTAAAGAAGTATGCTGCTTGTGATGATGATGATGTGAGGCAAATGACTCAAGTTATGAGCGTTAAATTTGCTAAGTATTGGGAGGATTGTAGCATAATTTTAGCCATAGGGGCTGTTTTAGATCCAAGACTTAAGCTTCAAATGCTTGAAGTGGCTTATCAGAAAGTGGATCCTCTTACTTATGAGTTGAAAATTGAAGAACTTAAAAAGAATTTATTTAAGCTCTATTCAGCTTATCAGACAAGTGCGTCAAGTGTCTCATCAACTCGGCTTGATCTGCTTAATGAATCTCCACTTGAAGATGATTTTGATAATGTAAGTACTGGTATTTTAATAATCTTTCTCTTGAGTAATTTTGACTTTTGATTATGTAAATTCAAAGTTGAGCTGTTGTAACACATGATCTATTTGAGCTAGAAAGAAGCATTGAAGTTGGTGTCAACAAGGAAAAAACACACCTGGATATTTATTTGGATGAGCCGAGGCTGGAGTGGAAGTCTTTTCCAAATTTGGATGTTTTGAGTTTCTGAAAAAATAACCAACATCGAATTGGTGATCTAGGTTCGATGGTATGCCATGTTCTTAGCATCCCAATAACTACAGTAGCATCAGAATCTGCTTTCAGTATTGGATCTAGGGTGCTGACTCCATACAGGAACCGTTTGCTTCCAGATAATATCCAAGCTTTACTTTGTACTCGCAATTGGTTGCGTGGATTTGTAGAATATGAAGGTAAAAATTTGAATTTAAAATTACTTTATAACAATATTAGTTTACTAATGCATTTTTAAATTGTAGGCACAAAGGAAAATAAAGACGAAACTGAAGACAACTAGTCTTTTATTGTTATTAAATATAACTAGGATAATATTTTATTTTATTTTTGTAATTATTTTGTTTTGGTTGTTTAAAATGAACTATAATTATATATTCAAAAATATTTTTTGTTTTGCTAATTCTGAAATTTATAATAAACTAGATAATCAAATTATTAGTTTAAATGAGTTTGGTTGTTTGAAATAAATTAGAATTATATATTAAAAATATTAGTTATTTTGTTAGTTATGAAATTTATAGTTAATTAGATAATCATATTTATATTATATTTTCAATTATTTTGGATTGGTTGTTTGAGATAAATTATAATTATATATTAAAAATATTATTTATTTTGTTAGTTCTGAAATTTATAATTAATTAGATAATTAAATTATTTAATTATTGTTTTGTAGGTTTAAATGGGTTTATATGGGCACAAAATATTTTTATGGGTTTAAATGGGTAAGGTTAAATGAGTTTGTGATTAAATGGGGTTAAATGAGTTTGGGGTTAAACGGGGTGGACTTTAAATGGGGTGAGTCTAAATGGATTGGGTAAACCCATGTTAACATCTCTAAGTACTTTTATAGTGTAAATTTTAAACTATTAATCGTGCCTTGTCCAATTGCTGACAGAAAAAAACAAACCAATTAAATTTATGCAAGTGCTTTGTAATCAGCTTACTGTCCAAAAATGAACATAGTTCCAAAGCCTCAAAGGAGAATAAACTAAAGAAATCACTCTCTAGGACTGAGATTTGATATACTAAATTAAATACAAGATAAAGTTGGTAAAAAGTTTTCTTCAAAATCAAATACATTGCGAGAATTTACTTTTTTTTGCAATTGAAAGAAAGTGGTAATAGTGATTTCTCCACAAGGGAGGAAAATGATAAATGATGGCCAACTAAATTAAATAGGAAAAAAATGTAAGTAAAACATCAAACTTACCAATTATCCAAATCAAACAACCAACTATCATAAATACAAATTAAACCATATATTTTTAATTAATATCTATTAAAAATTTAAATTTTGTATTGATCGAGCCGATTTAACTGCACCTTAAATCGTTGAATGAAAATAACTAATCCTGAAATGTAAAGCTTTATTCAAAGGTTTAAATGGGATTAAAACATGATTAAAACATGGTTCATTAGTTCCATTAAACGACTTAATATTGGGGGTATATAAGCTCGGTCAACACAAAATTTAATAGAAGTCAACTAAAAATACATTGTTTAATCTGAAATTATGATAGTTAGGTATTTGATTCGAGATTTTTTTTGTAAGTTGGGTGTTTGATTAACATTTTTCTCAAATTAAATCCATGAAAGTTTAATTCTAAGGCCAGCAAAAATTTTGTAAGCCTAATATCTAATAATAAGGTTCGCAAGTCTTGATAACATGATGAAATTAAAGGGTTCAATTTCATAGTGAGTCAACACTCTCTTACGCAGGAAGCCTACAACCACATTGTTGGCTCTTTCTTAAAGTATAGAGTATGGACTGCTGACTTCAACATATATTACGTTTCAGCCATTGCTGCTAAAAGGGAAGACAAAGAGAATGGATGTTGTTTCTCTCTCCTCTCTAACTTTCCTCTCTTTTCTCTCTAGACTAGAAGTCGATCTTTGCTCTCTCCGATCTTCCTTCCTCCGATTCCATCATAGTTGTTCCATCCGATGCACCCTGAGCCGAAGTTAGAGCCACTTCGAGTTTCACCACCGCCTTCTTCCGACTTACTTGCAGGTGACGCAAGGGGTCGCCTCTGTTGGTCTTCTCTTCTTCTTCACTTGAGGGCGGTGAAGCGTGAAGCAGAGCAGCAAGTCTCTGACCCGCTAGAGATTTGTAGATCTGACCTCTTTCTCTATTTTTCTTGCCTAACGGTGGAGTAGAGTTAGACTGCTACCATCGATGCTGCCGGCGAGATTTTCCGGGCTGGAGTTTGGCAGGTTATGGGTTTTTCTCTCTTTCTCCTTTTTCTTTTAGCTTTAGTGGCATCCTTCTTATCCATGGAATCTAGTTTGAGGAAACCTAGATCTAGGTTAATCGGTTTGAGGTTATAGGGTTAGGTAGAATAGAGTCTCTCGGTTTGGTATTTCATGGTTTTTTTCTTGCCTTAGGTGTGTTGGTTGGTTCAGCTTGGTGTTCTTGATGTTGTTTAGTTTGACTGTGGAGCTGATCTGCATCACTTTGGTGGTTATATTTGTCGGAGGTGGGTATGGGTTGCTTACACTCAACTAGGCATTAAGGTCCGTGCATTAAGGACAGACTCTTGGACCGATCGCTTGTGGTAATCATTACTTTGGGAAGTATCGCTTCCCCTAAGTGTCGAGACTTCTCTCTTGGTATTTGGCTCCATTTTCCTCTTCATTTCATTGTTAGGTTATTCTGTTGGATCTCAGTTTAGTGTTTGTTTTTTTGTCACTTCTGTAGCTTTTGTTTCATCTGCCTCTTTGTTATCTATGCATTTTTTTCAAAAACTGCATATAAGATCTAACATTTGATTAAAAAAGAGATGAAAAGAATGTGGCAATCAGAAGCCACACGTAACTTGTCTTTTTTTTTTCAAACGCGCATAACTTATCTTCTTCCCTAATATCCTATTTAAAATTTTTGTGTATAAAATTAATAGCAAAATACATCATTTTCAACTATTTATGAATCCGCAAATATTCCAAAATAGATAGTAAACAGAAAAGGTCAGAGTTCTATGCAAAACCAACAAAAAAACTAAAAAACTAAAACCCATGTAATATATATAAGGGTCTGAACGAAATGTCTCAGCCACCTTTGTTAAAACTTCATGAATGAAACCACTCTTTTGGGAATAGAACTCAAGTTCTCTAACTGCAAGCCTTTCCACTGCTCCTTCAATATCTGCTTATACTCTACAACAAGCCTACTCCATCCCTGTTAAGCGGCAAGATCATCCACACCAAAATGCACTAGTGCTTTAACAAGCACATACCTGGAAAACTTATTCATTTATGTGAGGCCAGACAAAGATACTTCTCCTTCATTAGCAGCCATCACCTCGTCTTTACATTTTTAGCATCAAGCAAGGAAGAAAAAAACTCTTGCTTAACAGAAGCAACTTTGTTCTTCCCATTAGATTTCAAGCTAATTCTAAAGCCAACCTTTTTGCTCCGTAAATCAATATCGACAGATCAAAAGTCCTGTGATCATGAGATTTGGCAAAAACTGGTTCCTCTCTCTTTTTAGCTTTATCAATATTGTTTTCATACCTTTCCTTAAACTCCAGAGCTTTTTCATGAATTGGGTCTTACTAACATCAAAGCTAATAGATTTCTTAACCAGCTGATAAAATCCGTTTGTATCATCATAAGGACTTACGCTAGCAACCATTGATTAACCAAACTCATGTTTATTAAGAAGACAACAAAACCTAGAAAATACATTGTATTGTCAATTCATTTGTTCTATTTGGAGTTAGCATAATAAGTACTTGTTAGTTTAGCAGGTTAAATCTTTCCTTTATTGAATATGTCTGGTTGAATCCTTCGTTTATTACAATGTTTGTAAGATGAGTACAACAAAGATCATTAAGAAAAGTCATTCCAATAATCTAGGGTCGAAGTCTGTGTCATTAGGTCTTTCTCTTCTTAAGCTTCGGATGTCTTGTCAGTCAAAAGATGGTTCTTCTCTTGGAATGATCCTCTATTTATAGCTTAGAACTTCTCCTCCTTCTTAATAAGATTTAAATCTTATCTCTTATCTTCGGGGAATTTTCTAGAGACTTCTTAGAATATTTCCTAAAATATCTGGGCTTTCTCTTTTTAGGCCTGAAATGGTTCTTCCTTCTTGTTAATCAAACTTAATTATGATGATAGACTGTAGGGGCGAGGCTCACTTCCAACAATTGTCCCTCCCAATTCAGTGACCAAGATAGTTGAAGTCTTTGCATTTTAAATCTATAATTATGTCTATTACAGTAATTTAGTTTGACTCCGTTTGCGGGTTTCTTTGCTTTAACTTTCTTCTCTTCTTTTTTTTGTTAGTTTGATAGATTTTCATAGCATTGTTGGGCTTTTTCTCTTGGCCCATTCCCAAAATGGAAATTTTATGTCTTTTATCCTGCTCTATAAAGAGGGGTTTCACCTTTCTTCTTATTTTTTACCTCACAAGAAAAATATACCTTACTTTCTCCTCGGCAGCTCGACGGCAACCTTGAGGCTCGATGGCGACTTGACAGGATCAACAATACTTCGATGGGTTCAGTGATAGTTCTGCGGGTTTGGCGTTTCACCTTTCTTCCTAGTTCATCTTTTCCTTGGTAGTTTGGCGACAACTTTTGACGGGACCGGTGGTATTTCAACGAGATCAGCTATAGCTCGTCGGGTTTGGTGGACGGCATGCTCTTGGCATGTTCGATAGAAGGTGTTCTCTCGATGGGTTTGGTGGACTTCTCTTCTTCTTATGGGTTCAGCTGGGTGAAGGAGCTTATCCTTCTTTTATGGGCTAGGTTTAACAAAAGAGCTTCTCCTTTTCTTACGAGCTCGGTGGGAGAGGTTGATGGGATTAGTGATTTACAGTAGGTTCACGGGTGAGTGTCTTATTTTGTTCTTCTTTTTCCTTAATTGCTTTATTCAAAATTGTTAAATCCTGGCGACGGCGTATTAGCGGGCTGGTTTGACTATGTTCACTCCTTACAATTTGGTGGTGTGTGAAAGAGACCGCCACGTTGAGGCTCGTTTTCCATGGCTCTGTTGTATTTTGACAGCTCGGTGTAACCTATCTTCTTTGGCTCGACAATGGCGTATAAGGAAACAGATTGACGAGATGTGGATGAGATTAGCTTGATGATGTGTGACAGGATCGAATAGGTGACGAGTGGATGAAACTGGCTTGGGTCGGCTTAATGATGGGTAGATGGGACCGGCTCGGTGATGTGTGAATGGAATCGGACCAGTGATTGGCGGATGAGGTTGGCTCGGCTATACAAGTTGGCTCAATCATGAAATTTATCCGAAACAAGTTTCCAATTTTGGCAGTTCAGCGGTTCGATCGGTCCTCCTTTTTTCAGGCTCATCGAGAAAGTTTGAGATCCTTATACTTTGAGTTAAGTCTCTCAATGAAGTGATGCTTGTGTTTGTCTCTTATATTTCTCTTCTTTTTTTTGAACAGATTTTTGATGAGTCTTGTTGGTGTGGAGCTTAATCATTTATTGCATTTGGCAAATTTTAGATTTCATCCCCTTTAAGTAATTTATTTCTGCATTCTCTTCACTCTGTTTAAAAAAGGGGATAGGAGAGGTTTTGTTTGTTAAATCATTGTCTTGGTAAGATTGGTCTGCTTTCGCCCATTGATCTGATTCTTCAAGAGTTCTTTGACTGGATTGCGAGTTCCCTCTGACATCTTTGAACTTAATCATTTTATCGCTGCTCTAATGATCATTCCACACATCCTCTTTTTGGGCTATGTTCTCTAGTTTATTTTTACCATTTACCAGTTTGCGGATATTTCCTTGCAAAACTGACGTTCATCTTTAGTTTCTAGGTATATCATAGAATTACTATGAGTGAATTGTCAAGTTTTTCAGGATCAAGTGGGTGTGGTTTGACATCGAGCACCGGTTTCAACTCATCGAGCACTGGTTTCAACATCGCCTCCTAATGATTCCACCGTTGTCTAGCGCATTCTTCATTCGCAGAGAGGTCCTCGTTCAATTCGAACTAGTGTTGGCAAGGATTACTAATCAGCGGAGTAAACAGGTCCGGAAGCGAAGACCTCGCTTAGACGAAGAGGTGTTGATTCCTTTGGTTAGTGGCAGGATTCTTTATGATTGAGTGGAGAGTCTTGATGTGCCTTGATCCGTGATGACGTCTAACGATGTGAAGGCAATTTTTGCGTATTCCAATTCTACGACCACATCCCTTAGAGCTACAAAAGCGATTCCTCGATGACATCACTAGGACCCTCCTAAGAGATACTTTTGCTTGTATGAGGGCATCTTTTTGAAGTGCGGTTTTTGATTCCCTTTGCCTGATCTTTTCATTTCATATTGTAGAAGATGTTGAATTACTATGTCTCTCCTTACTCCACCGATTATCCGGAATATGGTTGCTGTGCTTGTGATTGGTGCTGAGTAGGTTTTGATGTGTATAGCGATCTCTTCGACGCTATGACTACGATTAGTCAAAGTAAGGTTTTTGACAGAACTTTTTTGCAAGTCAGAGGCCTAATTACGCTCGGTTAAGTGGCAAGCCATCCAAGATAACTGATAAAAAAGACCATTATTTATTGATAAAAATTAATGAAGCTTTGGTTCTTGATGTCAATTTTGATGTTAGGATTGCGTGTTCTCCTAATTTGGTTAGCGTCTTGCTGTTCTTTCTTTAGTTATTTTAGAGGTTTTTCAATGTTGCTTTATTTTTGTTTGCAGTTTGTCATCGTCTTACCACAAATTTGTCTCTTGACAATCTTGCGAATCTTCAGAAATTTTGTGAGACTGAGTTGGTGTCGTGGCCCAATCTTCTTGAGCAGCACGAACAGTGGGATATCCCTCCTATTATTTCAAGTTTTTGTCCATTATCTTATGAATTTTGATTGCTTTGCTTAGTTTATTTTTGCGGGAAATTTATAAGTTTTAGATTTTGGACAGCTTCTTGCAAAAATATGGACGACGATAATGACACTTCAAGCTATATATCAAGCCTTGCGAATGATCTCGCCCTTATACAAAGTGGAGATAAGGAAAAAGGAAATATGGTTGGTTTCTCTGGTAATGATGTTTCTACTGATTCGGTCGGAGGCACGTCTTCGGAACTGGTTATTTCTATTCTTGCATCTACAATTGTGCCTCTATCCGCACTGAAATTTGTTAAGGCAATTATGTCTTCTGCGCTTGGTCTTGTTATTGATTCTCATGAGGTCTGTACTACTTTGGGGGCAAAGAAGGCTAATCTGAAATTGTCCAAAGCTATTGTTAGCATATAGTCCGGTTTATAATCTCTGTTTTGTTGTCCAAAGCTATTGCTTGAATCGTGTTTCGTGTTGAGAATACCTTATGCTTGTGATTCCTTGCAGACTAATGTTCTGAAATCTTTGGGTAAAGTTGGAGAGAAATAGGGGCTCAAGGATTCATCCATTGTTTTGGTGAAGAGATATCGGATTCCACCTTTCTTCGACAATTCCTTCACTTCTACTCATGCCGACAAGGCCAAGTCTATTGTGACTGATCATTCTGGATGCATTCGTTTAGATAGGAGTATTCGTCCTTCTAAAGATGTTTTTCTTCCTATGGAAAAGATTTCTTAGATTTCTGCGTATACATCCTTCTCTTTTCACGTGTTTCAGATTTGGATTTATCATATTTATTCTTCCTTCATCTTTTTTTTTAAAAACAAAGATCAAGGAACTTTTAATATTCTTCTATTCATCTTTTATTGGTGCTTCTAGGCGATTGGTTACGTAAATAACTTGGCTGAAGAGTATGAGTGCATGTTGGAGGATTTGATGGATGGTGAACATAAAGTACGTAAGACAGATGCTATGCGTGCTCGTGATGAGACGGGAGAATTCATCTGTCATTTTGGTGAAGAGATATAAGTAAGATTCCACCTTTCTTCGGCAAGTCCTTCACTTTTACTCATGTCGACAAGGCCAAGTCTATTGTGACTGGTGATTTTGGATGCCTTCGTTTGAATAGGAATATCCATCCTTCTTTAGATGTTCTTCCTCTTATTGAAAATATTTCTCAGATGTCGGCGTATATGTCCTTCTCTTTTCATATACTTCAGGTTCGAGTTTAATATGTTTATTCTTCCTTCCTCTTTTATTTTTTAAAACAAAAATTTGGGAACTTTTCATACTCTTATATTCATCTCTGTTGGTGTTTATAGACGATTGGTTACGTAAATATCTTAGCTGAAGAGTATGAGCACATTGATAAAAGAGTTTTTGCGGTTCCTCTATCAAATCATTGAGCATAGTGTAAGTAAATGGGAACTATCGAACCAAATACTCAGAGATGCTTGTAAACAATCTATCTAATACTATATCATAGTCCAAGTTAACCTAATCATTCTGTCACAAAGATAGGTCCATATATTTCACTAGCTTCAATTCTACCATAAAGGACAAAATACACAAAATGACTAAAAACAGAATTAAAATGACTAAAATAGAGAAATGGTAAATAAACAGAGCACAACAATTGCAATAAGATAAGAACTGAATTAAAAGCAAGGATCTAGAGGATAGGGAGTTTGATCAACGATAAACTCACTGATCCCAACTTGCCGGACTCTTTGAGCAATCTCTAGACCGAGATTAGGCTAGATCGGCCCGCTCTCACAGTGAGGATCCCTATCCAAATCGGCTGATCCATTACGGCTCTTGCCGCGATCAAGACGAACCGATGCATTAAGCTAAGCCCAACTTGTCTAACAGCCGACCCACATGCTAGATCTCTCTTTGGCGGATCATGTCATCACTAGCAAAGCTTTTGGTCTCTGATTCCGTTAGCACTAGCTTCTGGTCATGGACCAAATCAGATCTCTCTTGATCAGGGAGAGATCAGCATTAAGCATGGCTTTGCTAGAAGAGATTGAAGTTCAGATCATGGCTAGAACGGCGAGGGAATCAATGGATTCACCTCCGATCGCCCTATCCTTGAGATCCAAACGGATCTACTCGCGCCTCATTGCGTGAGGGCAGAGGAGTAGGGATGATCTAAATTGCATAAATATAAAGAAACTTAAATGAAATTGCAGTAAAGTAAAGATGAAGAACAAGATAAACTTACATCATCTAAACTTCAAAGCATAATTAAAGAGAAATAATTATAAGAGTACCTTAAACAAGCATAAAGATAAAAGCAATAATAATAGAGAGAGTTTTTTGGTAAAACAACAGATGATTCTAATAAGAGTGTCATTAAGGGTATTTGTAGGGTTATTTGCATAACCCTAATGGTCAAAACAACCTAAGTTGGTCAACCAAGAAATCTGTGAGTCTTGTCCTCGAATTTCTTGCACGAGCTTGGGCACCGATGAATGCTTCTTGTCTTGGTCCTCGTGGGTTAAGACTGAGTAGTGGGTCCGAGTGTAATCCTTGTGATGAAGAGATTTTTTCCTTTGTTCCGTATTGATCTTCCCTCGCGGCAGATAGATTGAGGTTGGTGACTTAGGCAGCGTTCTGGGCAGCCTCGCCTTGCGATCCGCGAGGTAGCGATCCAAGGTTGCATGATCCTTTTTGCTTTTTGATGTTCTAGCAGCTGATCCATTTGTCCTTAGCTCCAGTTTTTGCTCCTTTTTGATCCTTTACCTAGATAAAACTCCAAACTCCAAATACAAATGCAAAGAAACCAAAACAAACCTAAAAAGACCCAAGTAAAGGGAAAATCTATCTAGACGGATGCAAAACAACCTAAAATACGACTTTAAAACCATCAAAAATACACACATCAGCTCCCCCAAACTTAGATCTTGCTTGGCCTAAAGCAAGTACAATGATCTAAGCTGGAAAAGCTGCACACAAAGTGGGAAATCTTGTCTAACAAACAACTTGTTTAAGATAAATTGTAATCCACACGTGGGCTCTATCATTTTGGAAACCGCAATGTATTCATCTTCAAACATAGCATTCAATCTATGGATTCTTATCACCTACGCTGGTCTCTAAAGGTACAAGTATAATTCCTTATTTCTTTTTGGTGCGGTTCTCAAAAGAGATTAGAGATCAAGAAGTACATAGTTCAACTTCCCTAAGCTTAGCATCATCATTTTTTCAACCTAAACAGTTCCCTCTCATTCAAAATTTTGCTGCTCGTTTATTCATTCTTTCTTTTCTTTTTTTTTCTTTTTCTTTTTCTCTTTTTATGTGTCCTTTTAGCTTTTCCAAAGTTGGCTTACACAAACTTGAAAGGATACAGATTTAGCCTCCTTCCATGTTGCTTCACCAACCCGCATATGGAGTAAGCGGCGGATATACACGGACGTGAAAGACTACGGGTTTACGCATCCTTCCAGCCGCTTTACCTTTACCACTTACTCGGTTTAAGTTCTTTGCGGGCAACTTTATTTTCTACTTAACTTTTGAGAGGGTTTTACCAAAAAGACATTTTTGGATCATGCCAAACATAAAGAAGTAAGGTATTGATGCATCTCTAGGATCTAAATTGGAAGTTCAAGTTCAGTTTTAGAAGGAATCAAACTAAACCTATTCAAAACAAAACCCGATGATCCGCCCAAAAACTTTCCAAAACGGCTATCTACCAATCAAGAGCATTCACAATGGTTACTTAGCTAACTTAATAAGATTTTGCCCATTATCAAGATCATTCCCACAAAACAAGTACGGATACATGAATCCTAAGTAAATGCAATCCTAAAGACAAAGCTAAATGTATGCAACTATATGATCATTCTATTTTTTTCATATTTTATTTTCAAAATTTTTCAAATTTTTATGGTTTTTCTATGCCTAGAGTGCCATGAAATGCAACAACCAAATGCACAAAGAAAACTCTAACCGGATTTTTACAACCTAAACGAATGCATACAAAATAGAAAATAAGAACACAAGAAACACTGTAAGAGTACTCTAGACCCATCTCCCAAACTTAAATCACACAGTCCCTTGTGTGCACAGAAGTCTAAGAGAGCTGTCTAGACAAACAAAAATGTTAAAACTAAGAAAATAAAAGTGTATGTACAAGGGTCGGAGTTTGGTACCTAAAAACCAAAAAAGTGAGCAATTGAGGCGTTTATGTCCTCAACAGTGTAACTATGAGGGTCTGGGTACCCTCTTGGAGCTATTCCTTCGCATGGTGCGATGTGCTGCTGTCAGTCAGAGTATTCCTTGCAGTCATGATCGTTGAGGGACGCATTCGAGGGACCCGGCTGAGGCGTTTGCTCTTGTTATGTCTGATGCTTCTGGCTCTTCTTCCCGGTCCTCTTGTATACCCGCGACATGTCCATTGATTGGCGTTGCAGCTGTTTCTGCTGCGCTTGGTGAGAGCTGGGACCTGGTGAAGTTGAGTGCCTCCTCGCTGGTGGCGGTGAGTCATGGGTGCAAGGCTGAGGTGCTGTTCCTCTGAATGATGTTTGCAGTCTATCAATACCCTTCCATAATTCCTTTCGCTCGCTCTGCCACTCCTCCCTTTCCTTTGCGAGTCCTTTCACCTTCTTGAGCAGCCACTTCCCCAACTTTTGGAGCTTCCCAATTCGCTTGTGGGCTTCTTTGGTTGATGTTCCTTGAATTTTCTCGGTGAACTCCTCGAAAAGGTAGGATTCCGGATTGACTTCTTCCTCATCTGTCTTCTCTTATGCCTAATGTGGTCGGTATCCTTGCTGGTTTTCATCGAGTAAGGCTGCAAGGGGTGGGATGAAGGTCAAGTTCTCCATCGTGTTCAGCGGAGTGTATTCTGGGCAAGGAAGAACGATCCTAGTGTCTTTCATTTCCGGATGGTTGAACTCGTATACAGCTCGCCCTTGAACCTCGCTTTTAGCAACGAGGCCTGGCCCTTGAAGATACCACATGTCCATAAATTGGGGTTCAGCCCAATTGTAATCTTCAGTGTTCAAGGCCAGTCCACTTGCTTCGAATATCCAAGCAACCACTCCACCGATGTAAATGTGCTTCTTCTTCCCGGACCTTCTCTCTGCTTGCATCATTGCTCTTCCGTGGTATGTGAGGAGATGCTTTGCCAATACGAATGACATCTCGGAGTTCCCTTCATCTCCATCTATTTGAAATCCACACGGAGTAGTGCCTACAATCTCCTTCATCACCATAACCATCATATGCATTTCCCCGAGGTTGATTGGCGAGGTGGAGGGCCTAGCGAAGATCACGTTAGCTATGGCTCTCCTTGCATAGTTGATGGTAGGGTTGCGGATCCAGCTTCCCTTGCTTCGTGATGAAACATACGCTCTAGAACCTGACAGCATCTTCCATACCTTGTCGGTCTCATCCTCGAATATCTGGGTATACCGCTTCTCCGGATTGGAACCCAAAATCAATATCCTTCTCCTTTAATGTCACCGTGTATAGTTTGTCGTACATGGTGAACGTTATATAGCCAGCTCTGTTCTTTTTAATCAAATCTTTCTCTAACGTTGAGTAAATTCGGGGATCCACGGTTGCGAGGATTTGCAATGTCTCATCAATGAAAGAGCTCGCCACGCTATATATGCAAACCTTGATTCTAAGCGAGCTAAACACCCTATCCACATCCTCAGTGATACCCAATTTGTTCATGGTTCCAGAATGTGGGAAGTAGGTACCTTTTATCCCTATCATCTTTAAACCCTCATACGCTTTGTCGGAGTCATTGACCTCTCCTGTGGTTTTCCTTTCTTTTCTGCCTCTCTCTCCTCGTAGGCCATCCTCGCTTCTTTTTCTGAGTACCCACTCCTCTTCATATCTTCAATGTATCTGCGGTACTTTGTTTTCTTCTCCTTCTTCTCAACCTTTGTATTTTTCTTCTCCTCGCTCTCGTACTCGACGTCCATTGGCGAGGGTTGAGCATATTCACTGTCCTTGTCACTGTCCTCGCTGGTTGATGTCGAGGCTATCTGTTTGTCTTTCCTCTTCGCATGAGCGGAGCTTCCTTCTCTGTGGACAAATCTCCAGTCCATCGGCTCAACCACTAATTTCCTCGCCGTTCTTCTTATCAGGATTTCGATCCTCGTATGAACTCTTGGTTCATCTTCGTCTGATTTAACGATGAATCACCAAGGTCTATGCTCACGGCAGATCAGCGGTAGATTGTCAAACCCAGCCTCTATTTCTTTCCTGTTAACTCTTCTTGCATCGTTCATGAACTTGCTGCAGAACTCCTTAACCTTTCTCTTATCTCTGGAAGACATGCTTGAAAAGGTTTCTTAGATTGGAAAGCTTGAACTTGGAAGAGAGACTCGCCGGCGGTGAAAGAGTGAGAGAGATTTGTTTGCTTGAGAGCTTGAGATCGGGTGAGGGAGCTGATGAGGGATGCGCTGATTAAATAGGCGAGTATTGCAGGTCCTTGAGGAGACAATCTAGGGAGAAGAAAGGAGACAATTTTGGCTCCCCATGCTACTCGCTATTCGTCCTCATCGTTGGCACCATCCAAACCCTTGATTTCAAATTTTGAAATCTTAGGCAATCTCAGCCATTGGATCGGTCTAACTTTGACTTGACCTCTCCTAGATTTCCACCAAAGCTGTTAGCTTATGGGTCCCACTTGGTGAGCTAAAACTAATTCAAATATTTGCCCTTATGTGCTCCTCAGCTATCCTCCTTGCTCATCCTCCTTGGCAAACACCAAGGCCTGACTACCCATTCAGAAAAACCAAGCTTGAACTGCTCTTGTTGCTTTCCCCTTGACTATTCTGAGTCCTGATTAGCTTCTTGTTTGTGGTAATATCTAAAACCATAAACGGTTAGCCATATTATCAAAATAGGCTCAATTTAAAGCATTTATACTATTAAGCTCCATGCTCTAGATTTCACTGAATAGTGAGTTTATTTTAATTGCAATGAAATGCATTCGACTAAAACTTTCTAAAAAAGGATACTACGGTGTGCAAGTACGTCCATGAGTGATGTTCAATGCAATGTGAACACTACTCGCACTCCTTCCTCAACCTCATGTCCTAAGGGGTTCTGGTTCTTTGCCAAATTTTCTCACTCCTCGCTTTGTTGCCTCTGAGGATTAGATGCGAGGCATGCTTGCTCTTTGCTTAATGAGGGCATTACTTCCTCTAATTTGCCAATAGTGCAGCCATGGCTCCTCGAACCTGAGATGCAGATCAAAATACTAAATACCTAATAACAACAACAAAAATAAACCAGCATAAATTGTTCTCAAAATAAAACAAAACCAAATTAACTTAAAAAAAATTAAAAAGAGTTTTAAAGAGTAAGGGATAGACATAGGATTCCCTCCCAAGTGGGCTTGTTTAGAGTCACAAGCTCGACTCTTTATACACCTCTTAGTATGGGTCTGCAAAGGGAACTAGAGCTCCCTTGTTTGCTTCTTCTTCCATTCCCCCTATTGTTCCTTCAATCTCAAAGCATTGCCCGTCGATCGTAGGCTTCTTTCTTCCTTCCTTTAGGTCAAACATCATACCAACTCTTTCTCCAACCTTCAGTTCAATGGTCATGTTCCGCACATCAATCAAAGCTCCCACTGATGCCAAGAAAGGTCTACCAAGAAGTAGTGATCAGTAGGTTATTCGTCCATCTCCAACACCACAAAATCAGTAGGAACCAGCAAGCTGCCAACACTTATTGGTACGTCCTCGAGTAGTCCCCTCGGCTTTCTTGTTTGTTTATCCGCAAGGACTAATGAAATTTTGCAATCCTTGAAGTTTGAGTACCCCAGCTTTTGCGCAGTGATCAGTGGAATCAAACTGATGGATGCTCCAAGATCACCCAAGTAGTTAATAAACGTTAGATGTCCTACTGCACATGGAAGTGTGAAGCTTCCCGGATCACTAAACTTCTCCGCAATGAACTTTTTCCTTTGATGTGGGAGAACTGGTACCAATACCGATCCAGATGATTGGGTCCCAAAAGCCATGCATTCCTCTTCTTGTTCCTTAAGCGAGTCCTTCATAAACTTCTTGTATTGCGGAATTAAGGAAAAAGCATCCAAGATAGGAATTTTTAGCTCTATACCGCTCATTTTCTTATCAAGAAGGACCTTCTGTTTCTCATCTTGATTCTTCATTAAACGCGAAGGAAAAGGTGCTTTGGCTTTGGTTGCAACCACATAAGCAAATCCTTCTATTGCATTCAGGTTGGGACAGCCTGGCTCTTCTCCTCGCTGCACAGGCATGCAAGGGCTCTCCTTTAGTTGTGGAGTTTTCTTAGCAGTCAAACTATCATTAACTTCTTCTTGCGGCTCAGGCCTGCGAGGTGTATCCCCGAGTTGTACGCAACTGGCTTTATTCTTGACTTGTCCTGCCCCCCAGCTTGAATAATGCTGTCCTCAGCATTTTCCTTTGGTCAAACCACTAATAGGAGCACTTTTCTGGTTCTGAGAGTAATTGACTGAGCCATATACTCCTTTGGATTCTGAACGGCTTTTCCAAAAAGTTGACCGGTTGTTTTGGTGGATGATGATGCCTAGTTGCTCTCCACATACTTCACCCATGCGTTGAGTGTTTCAAACTTATAGTTGAGGTCATTATAGCTTGTATCGATGCGACTATGTACTTCTCCAAACTTCTTGTTAATTTCTGCTTGGTGGGCGGTTTGGCTTTACAAGATTTGCTGGAGCATATTCATCACGTCTGATTGGTCCTCTTTTGTGGTCGAAGATTGAGTTAGAGCTGGTGCCGGCTTTAGGCTTTGCTGCCATTGCTCCTTGGGTATCCAAGCCCGTTGCTTCGATGGATACACTTGATTTTGTGGGTTGGCTATGTTTGTGCTTCGATAGCTCAAGTTTGGGTTTTGTTTATAGTTGACCCACGGTTTATATCCACTTTGAATTTGAACAAATCAAATTTCCTCCAGTTATTCATCCTCGCCCTCTTGTACCATTTCCTCCTCCACAAGATTGACTTGCATGGTGTGGACCATTAGCAACCTGTCTAGCTTCTCATGGAGTTGCTTCAGCTCTTTACTCGCGGATGTGTCTGAGTCGAAAGTTCTCTTGACAGCTCGGTCATACTCCTCGCCGCACTATCCATCAACAAGGGCAAGATTTTCCATTAACGCTCTTCCTTTGTTGATCTCCTACTACAGAAAGCTCCCATGGCTTGAAGTATCCAATAACATACGGATCCTCTAGTGAACACCTTGGTAGAAGTTGCTGAGGATAGTGTCCTCTTGGAAATCATGATGAGCACATTGATACTGATAGGTGTTATATCTGTCCCATGCCTCGGCTAATGACTCGGTGCTCTACTGGAAAAAATTGGATATGTTATTCATTAGCTTGGCCGTCCGCGAGTTGGAGAAGAATTTGGTAAGGAATAGGTGCTTGCACTCCAGCCAGGTAGTGATGGATCCGGTGGGAAGGTGTTTCTCCCACTGATGAACTCTGTCTCAAGAAAGAAGGGAAAGAGCCTGAGCTTCAGGGCGTCTTCACTCACTCCATTTATGCGAGTGAGCGTGCATGTCTCTCGATCTCATCGAGATGATCGAGGGGGTCCTCCGAGATTACACCATATAATTTGTTGTTCTGGACCATGGAGATTAGTCAGCTCTTGATCTTAAAGTTATTGTTTTGGATCGTAGGCGGTTGGATCCCGTTCCATATCGTGTGGGTGCTCGGGGCATTGCTCACACCTATATGGCAAAGGTGGCGAGCTGGATTTTGTGCTCATGCCTGGTGGGCGGCCTCATTTACCAATAGGGGTGTTCTGTTCGTCATTGTTCCCGGTGTGGTATTGTCCAGATATGGTGGTTGTTTCTGCATTCTGGTCCATTCGCGTCTGATCTGACGAGTAAGAAGGTTAATATTGTCGATGAGTGGCTGAAGGTGGTGAGAACCTTTCGATCACGTGTGCATCAACCGACTGACTCGCACTGACTACTCGCTTAACTCTGAGGAGTTAATGTGGGGTTGATGATTGTGTCTATCCTCGATCCAAAAGGTCGAGGTTAATCTGCGAGGCCTGCAAGGACAGAAACAACGACTTGTCAATAAGATGGAAGCTTGGTCCTTATAGATCCAAGCTGAATGAAGCACATACTAGTTATTATATTAGTAACACACAACTTAATCAAAAGACTAATAAACTATAAATTAGAACAAGAAAATCCGATTTGGCAATGGCGTCAATTTTATACTTTGAGTTAAGTCTCTCAATGAAGTGATGCTTGTGTTTGTCTCTTATATTTCTCTTCTTTTTTTGAACAGATTTTTGACGAGTCTTGTTGGTGCGGAGCTTGATCATTTATTACATTTGAAAATTTTTAGATTTCATCCCCTTTAAGTAATTTATTTCTGCATTCTCTTCGCTCTGTTTAAAAAAAGGGGTAGGAGAGGTTTTGTTTGTTGAATCATTGTCTTGGTAGGATTGGTCTGCTTTTGCCCATTGATCTGATTCTTCAAGAGTTCCTTGACTAGATTGCAGGTTCTCTCCGACATCTTGAAACTTAATCATTTTATCGCTGCTCTAGTGATCATTCCACACATCCTCTGTTTTGGGTATGTTCTCTAGTTCATTTTTACCATTTACCAGTTTGCGGATATTTCCTTGCAAAACTGACGTTCATCTTTAGTTTCTAGGTATATCATAGAACTACTATGAGTGAATAGTCAAGTTTTTCAGGATCAAGTGGGTGTGGTTTGACATTGAGCACCGGTTTCAACTCATCGAGCACTGGTTTCAACATTGCCTCCTGATGATTCCACCATTGTCAAGCGCATTCGTCCTCTACAGACAATTCCTCGTTCGGTTCGAACTAGTGTTGGAAAGAGTTGCTGATCAGGGGAGTAAACCGGTCCGGAAGCAAAGTCCTCGCTTAGACGAAGAGGTGTTGATTCCTTTGGTTAGAGGTAAGATTATTTATGATTGGGTGGAGAGTCTTGATGTTCCTTGAATCGTGATGATGTCTAACGATATGAAGGAAATTTTTGCGTATTCCAATTCTTTGACCACATCCCTTAGAGCTACAAAAGCGATTCCTCGATGACGTCACTAAAATCCTCCTAAGAGATACTTTTGCTTGTATGAAGACAGCTTTTTGAAGTGCGGTTTTTGGTTCCTTTTGCCAGATCTTCTCATTTAGTATTGTAGAAGATGTTGAATTACTATGTATTTACTTACTCCACCGACTATCCGTAATATGGTTGCCATGCTTGTGATTGGTCCTGAGTTAGGTTTTGGTGTGGATTGCGATCTCTTCGACACTATGACTATGATCAGTTAAAGTAAGGTTTTTGACGAAACTTTTTTGCAAATCAGAGGCCTAATTGCGCTCAGTTAAGTGGCAAGCCATCCAAGATGACTGATAAAAAAGACCATTATTTCTTGATAGAAATTAATGAATCTTTGGTTCTTGATGTTAATGTTGATATTAGGATTGCTTGTTCTCCTAATTTGGTTATCGTCTTGCTGTTCTTTCTTTAGTGGTTTTTGAGGTTTTTTAATGTAGCTTTATTTTTGTTTGCAGTTTGTCATCGTCTAACCACAAATTTGTCTCTTGACAATCTTGTGAATCTTCAGCATTTCATGATATTGAGTTGGTGTCATGGCCCAATCTTCTTGAGCAGCACGAACAGTGAGATATTCCTCCTATTATTTCAAGTTTTTGTCCATTATCTTATGAATTTTGATTGCTTTCCTTAGTTTATTTTTGCGGGAAATTTATAAGTTTTAGATTTTGGACAGCTTTTTGCAAAAATATGGACGACGATAATGACACTTCAAGCTATATATCGAGCCTTGCGAAGGATCTTGCCCTTATACAAAGTGCAGATAAGGAAAATGGAAATACGGTTGGTTTCTCTGGTAATGATGTTTCTAATGATTAGGTCGGAGGCACGTCTTCCGAACTGGTTATTTTTATTCTTGCATCTACAATTGTGCTTCTATCCGCATTGACATCTGTTAAGGCGATTATGTCTTCTGCGGTCAGTCTTGTTATTGATTTTCGTTAGGTCCGTACTACTTCGGGGGCAAAGAAGGTTAATCTGAAATTGTCCAAGGTTATTGTTAGCATATATACCGGTTTATATTCTCTGTTTTGTCGTTACTTCCTTTGTGTATATTTTGTTGCTTGAATCGTGTTTCGTGTTGAGAATACCTTGTGCCTTTTTTTCCTTGCAGACTAATGTTCTGAAATCTTTGGGTAAAGTTGGAGAGAAAGAGGGGTTTGAGGATTCATCCATTGTTTTGGTGAAGAGATATCGGATTCCACCTTTCTTTGATTATTCCTTCACTTCTATTCATGCTGACAAGGCCAAGTCTATTGTGACTGATCATTCTGGATGCATTCGTTTGGACAGGAGTATTCGTCCTTCTAAAGATTTTTTTCCTCCTATAGAAAAGATTTCTTAGATTTCTGCGTATACGTCATTCTCTTTTCACGTGTTTCAGGTTTGGGTTTATCATATTTATTCTCCCTTCGTCTTTAAAAAAAAAATCACGGAACTTTTAATATTCTTCTATTCAGGTTTTATTGGTGCTTCTAGGCGATTGGTTACGTAAATATCTTGGCTGAAGAGTATGACTGCATGTTGGAGGATTTGATGGAAGGTGAATATAAAACACGTTAGACAGATGCTAGGCATGCTCGTGATGAGACGGGAGAATTCATTTGTCATTTTGGTAAAGAGATATCAGATTCAACCTTTCTTCGGCAAGTCCTTCACTTTTACTCATATCGATAAGGCCAAGATAAGAACTGAATTAAAAGCAAGGATCTAGAGAATAGGGAGGTTGATCGGCGAAAAACTCGCCGATCCCAACTCGTTGGACTCTTTCAGCGATCTTTAGATCAGGATTAGGCTAGATCGGCCCGCTCCCGCGGTGAGGATCCCTATCCAAATCTGCTGATCCATTACATCTCTCGCCGCGATCAAGCCAAACCAGATGCATTAAGCTAAGCCCAACTCGTCTAACAGCCGACCCACATGCTAGATCTCTCTTCGACGGATCATGCAATTACTAGCAAAGCTTTTGGTCTCTAATTTCATTAGCGCTAGCTTCCGGTCACGAACCAAATCAGATCTCTCTTGATCAGGGAGAGATCAACATTAGCATGGCTTTGCTAGAAGAGATCAGAGTTCAGATCATGGCTAGAACGGTGGGGGAATCAACGAATGCACCTTCAATCGCCCTGTCCTTGAGATCCAAATGGATCTACTCGCGCCTCATTGCGTGAGGACGGAGGAATAGGGATGATCTAAATTACATAAATATAAAGAAACTTAAATGAAATTGCAGTAAAGTAAAGATGAAGAACAAGATAAACTTAAATCATATTAACTTCAAAACATAATTAAAGAGCAATAATTATAAGAGTACCTTAAACAAGCATAAAGGTAAAAGCAATAAAAATAGAGAGAGTTTTTTTGCTAAAACAACAGATGATTCTAATAAGAGTGTCATTAATGGTATTTATAGGGTTATTTGCATAACCCTAATGGTCAAAACGACTTAAGTTGGACAACCAGGGAATCTGTGAGGCTTGTCCTCGGAGTCCTTGCGCGAGCTTGGGCACCGAGGAATGCTGCTTGACTTGGTTCTCGTGGTTTCATACTGAGTAGTGGGTCCGAGTGTAATCTTTGTGATGGAGAGATTTTTTCCTTTGTTCCGCATTGATCTTCCCTCGTGGCAGATAAATTGAGATTGGTGACTGAGGCAGCTTTTCTTGAGCGTTTTGGCAGTCCTCGCCTTGCGATCCACAAGGTAGCGATCCAAGGTTGAATGATCCTTTTCGCCTTTTGATGTTCAAGCAGCTGATCCATTTGTCCTTAGCTCCATTTTTTGCTCTTTTTTGTTCCTTTACCTAGATAAAACTTCAAACTCCAAATGCAAATGCAAAGAAAGCAAAACAAATCTAAAAAGACCTAAGTAAACGTAAAATCTATCTATACAGATGCAAAACAACCTAAAATATAACTCTAAAACCATCAAAAATACACACATCAGCTCCCTCAAACTTAGATCTTGCTTGATCTCAAGCAAGTGCAATGATCTAAGCTAGAAAAGCTGCACACAAAGTGGGAACATCTTGTCTAACGAACAACTTGTTTAAGATAAACCGTAATCCACACGTGGGCTCTATCATTTTGGAAACCGCAATGTAATCGTCTTCAAACATAGCATTCAACCTATGGATTCTTATCACCTAAGCTGGTTTCTAAAGGTACAAGTCTAATTCCTTATTTCTTTTTGGTGCGATCCTCAAAAGAGACTAGAAATCAACAAGTACATAATTCAACTTTCCTAAGCTTAGCATAATCATTTTTTCAACTTAAATGGTTCCCTCTCATTCAAAATTTTGCTGCCCGTTTATTCATTCTGATACACGCCTCAAGGTGCTTCTCTAAGGTTATTGGGAATGAATCTCAACCAAAGGGAAACCGAAGTGCTTCCTTTGCTAAGATGTGGATGTGATATAGAAGTGGATGGATTGAGGAGTGATCCACAAGAAGTATGAGCGGCTTCTTGATACACTCAACACACTCTAGATCAAGGGGAATCCTCTCAAGATCTCTTAGTGCAGACTGAAACTCTAGGCAAGCGGCTAAGCACTCTCACGGATAGGATTTGTGTTAGAAGAAATTCGAGCTTTATTAATCACCAAGTTAAAAAAATTACACAGCTGCAAAGGGACCTTATATAAGGGTCCTATCAGCTAGCCCTAAAGGGCCGACTCAAAGCCAAAAAGAAATAAAAAACAAAGATGGGTCGCAGCCCAACAACAAGCAACAAGAAACAAAGAATGTGAAACTACTTAGTGTTCGGATGGTCATGCTTCACAAGCTGAAGCCTTGACCTTTTATTAAACGAAATTTAAAAGCTTATGGACTCTAAGACTCTCTAATCTAAGAGACTGGAGCAATTGGGCTTGATGGACCTGCAAAGACATACATATTGTAAATAAATTATATCTTGTTGGACCAAATGAAAGGCCAAGCCTTGTTGGTTGCGTGCAACTCAAGTCTTGACGGTTCTTGATCCTCTTGCTCAGCTTCTTGAATGTCTTGAAGATCTTGAATGTCTTGGTCTTGATCCGTGTCCGAGTCCCTTGTCTTCTTCTTCGCCCTTCTTGAAAATACTTCAATGTGGCTCTTATCGATTTTGGTGCGATTTGGTGTAGAAGCTTCCTCTTCTTTGCTTAGCACCTCAGCCACAGTTTCTCCTTGTTGCTCCCTTAGCTTGCATGCTCTTGCTCTAGTCATAGGTCTGTTTGGTTCCATTGGCTTGATGCCCTCATCATTCCCTCCCTCTTGAGGAAGCTCCATCATGGGTGCCTCATCTTCATCTACATGGAAAGGGGAGAGATCAGCAACATTGAAACTTGAAGAAATGTTGAACTCACGTGGCAGTTATAGACGGTAGGCATTGTCATTGATTCGTTTTGGCACTCAGAATGGTCCATCACTGCGGGGCAAGAGGTTGGACTTGTGCTTGTTCGAGAATCTCTCCGGTCGCATGTGGACCCAAACCCAATCTCCTGATTCAAATATCACAGCCTTTTATCTCTTGTCCTCTCTTTGTTCGATTGCTTCAGCTTTCTCCTCCAAGTTCTTCTTGACCTTGAGGTGTAGCTTGCGGACACGCTCGGCCTTGGCACTTGCATCTTTGTCAAGGTAATAACATGGAGGAAGTGGTGTAAAGTCCATGGGTGTCAACGGATTGAATCCATACACTACTTCAAAAGGTGTAAACTTAGAGGAAGAATGATTAGCTTGGTTATAAGCAAACTCAACCATAGGTAAACATGAAAGCCAATTATTTAAATTCTTACCAACCGTAACTCTAAGTAAGGTACCTAGAGTATGGTTTACCACTTCAGTTTGGCCGTCGGTCTGAGGATGACAAGTGCTTGAGAAGAGAAGTTTGGTACCTAGTTTACGCCACAAAGTCCTCCAAAACTGGCTCATGAACTTGGTATCTCGGTCAGAAACTATGGTTCTAGGGACTCCATGTAGACGCACCACCTCGTTGAAGAATAGGTCAGCTATTTGTGATGCATCATTGGTCTTGTCACAAGGAATGAAGTGAGCCATCTTTGAGAAACGGTCCACTACAACAAAGATTGAGTCCTTGTGCTTGATATTCGGGAAACCTAAAACAAAGTCCATAGAGATATCCTCCCAAGGAGCATTAGGAATAGGTAAAGAAAGATAAAACCATGAGGATGAGACTTAGCTTTGGCCTTGAAGCAAGTGGCACATTTGATGCACAGCCGTTCCAAATATCTCCTTAGGTGTGGCCAGAAGAAGTGCTCGGTAACCATTGCTAAGGTCTTGTCAACACGAAAGTGTCCCATGAGTCGTCCACCATGCGCTTCTCTAAGTATTAGATCCCTCATTAAACCTTGTGGTATACATAGTCTTTTCTCACGGAATAATACCCTTCATGGATGTAGTATGACCCAAAAGCTCATTTGTTGCAAGCTTGATAAATGTCTCCAAAGTCTGGATCCTCATTGTAGCTGTACTTGATGAGCTCAAATCCTAAAACCTTGGCGTCCATGATGGTAATGAGGTTGTGTCGTCAAGATAAAGCATCGGGAACAACATTCACTTTTCTCTTCTTATACTTTATCATATAGGGAAATGTTTCCACGAATTATAACCATCTTGCATGCCTCTTCTTCAGATTGGTCTGACCCCTCAAATGCTTCAAAGTCTCATGATCGGTATGAACTACAAACTCTTTGGCTAGTAGATAGTGTTGTCAAACCTCTAAAGCTCGAACCAATGCATACGACTCCTTGTCATACGTTGGAGAGTTGAGTGTGGCTCCACTTAGCTTCTCACACAATAGGCTATGGGTCTATTATCTTGAGTCAGCACAGCTCCAATCCCCAACCTAGAAGCATCACACTCTACTTCAAAGGTCTTCTCAAAATTTGGCAAAGCCAAAACCGGAGCCTTGGTGAGGCATGACTTCAGCTCGGAGAAGGCTCTTTCTTGTGCTTCTCCCCATTTGAATGGAACATCCTTCTTGATTATGGTGCTAAAGTTCTTGACAAAACAGTGGTAGAAGCTTGCTAAGCCGTGAAAGCTCCTTACATGGCCGATGGATGTTGGTGTCGACTATTCTTCTATGGCTTGGATCTTTTCTTGATCTACACGTAATTCCTGTGAACTTATGACAAAGCCTAAGAACACAAGCTCATTAGTGCAAAAGGTGCACTTCTTAAGGTTTGCATAGAGGCTTTCTTGACAAAGAGTCTCTAGTACTTGCTTAAGGTGCATTACGTGATCGGACAAACATGCACTATAAAAAAGAATCTCATCAAAATAAACAACGACAAACTTACAGATGTAAGTGCATTGATGAGTCCAAATGGCATCACAAGCCACTCATACAAATCTTGTCTGGTTTTGAAGGCTGTCTTCCACTCATCACCTTCCTTCATCCGCAGTTGGTGATAGCCACTCTTGAGATCTATCTTGGAGAATATGTTGGCTCCGTGAAGTTCATTTAGCATGTCATCTAGGCGTGGAATTGGATGGCGGTACTTGATGGTGATGTTGTTGATGGCACGGCAGTCCACACACATCCTCCATGACCCATCCTTCTTTGGCACAAGCAAGACTGGAACAGCACACGGACTAAGACTCTCATGGATGTATCCCTTGTCCAATAAGTCTTACACTTTTCGTTCTAACTCCTTAGCTTCTTGCGTATTGATGTAGTAAGCCGCACGATTTGGTAGTGCAGATCANCTTCTGGAAACAGATCCTTGAATTGTTCTAATAGTTCACTGATGTGTGGTGGAAAATCTGCACAAGACACCTCAAGACACACATTCTCTTTGAAGAGCATTAGTAGCACGGGTTGCTTGGCACACAAGGTTTTCTCTATAACACTTGGAGTTACATAGAGAGAGGGTTTACTTACCTTGTTGGACTGATCCATTTTCAGCTGTAGCTCGTGCACTTGTGCTAGTGTCAAATGTGCTAAGCTATACTTGCATTTGTCATGCACAANTCGGCCATTGTGTAAGGCCTCTTTATCAAATTTCCAAGGTCTACCAAGTAGAAGATGGCCTGCTTGCATGGGAACCACGTCACATTGTGTTTGGTCCTTGTATGTCCCAATGCTGAATGGAACTTTCACTTGTTCCGAAACCGTAATCTCCACTTGATTGTTGAGCCATCTCAAACGGTATGGCCGCTTGGTGGTAGTGAGACCTAATTTCTCAACCATAGACTTGCTAGCCACGTTAGTACATGAACCACCATCTATAATAAGACTACATACCTTTCCTCCTATTGTAAATATTGTGCGGAAGATGTTTTTTTTGTGCGGTTTCAACCGGTACCACCATAGAATTGAGGAGGCGGCGAGCTACTAAGAGATCTCCTATGTCCGGGTAGGCCACAGTCTCCTCATTCTCTCCTACTACTTCATCTACCTCCATCTCTTGCTCATCTTCTGACTCATA
>OVBA01002328.1:0-35335 GCA_900406435.1 Lepidium aucheri | reverse complement strand
TTATACTTAATAAATTACTATAATAATTATTTTATTAATAGAATAAATTAAACTTAATTAAACTAAAACTGAAAGACTTGCAGATCACGTCCTCACTCACACGATTCTGAAAATCACTTCCCGGATGGTCACCCATCTTTTGACTACTCCAACTCAAGCACGCTTAATTCTGGAATTCTCTCTAAACAAGTGACCGAAAAGATAAATGCACTTTGGTGACATAGGTGGCCAAATCAATTCTTTTAAACTTCTCCGCATGCACCACCAAATATCATATTTCCTGAAACTCGGGTGTTACAATTCACCCCCACTAATACACCGCAATGTCCTCGTTGCATACCAGGATCATTACCCCCTTGACGGTGTGAGCCCTTGTGTCTCCACACACGTCTGGGTTCGCCTCTGATACCACTTATAATACCACGCTCCCAACTTTGGAGACAGTGTGTTATTAAGTGCCAAAAATAATACTTTATTAATTAAGTTTGATGATGGTCTCAAAATCTTACATAAATTTATTTAAATAAAAATGTTCCAAAAATATAAGAAAATAACTTTGAAGGAAAACATCATTTGGAAAAGATTAAATAAACGAGAAACAAATATTTCAATAACTTGGGAGACTCGAACCCGCTACTCACGACCCTCGATCTCATCTGAAAAAGGGGAAAAATGAGGGATGAGTATAAAATACTCAGTGAGGAGATCACATCCGCCCACTGAGGCTTAAAGTTCTAGCCTAATTAAAGCAAATCTATCCTAACACGGAAAGCAATCATATACAACTTGTGTTTTTCAACAAGTTATACCAAACATGTCAGTTCGCCGTAGCAGCTAACTCTACACATAATGGCACACCACCCTGTAGATGGTTCAAGGCACTTGTTTGGGAGACCACGGCCCAGAACTCGATCCTCCCTAGCTCGTCAGCGGTTTTTGGGCTGAAGCGTTCCCGTCGGCTCACTTCAAACCATCTGTCTCTTTTCCGCATGAATGCCGGCCCGTAACCAAAGTTGAATTCCATGTCACCACTCTTAAAGAGACAGCTCAACATACTCTAACTATTCTTTTTTTTTACTTCACTAACTCAAATTATTAATTACTCTCAACCATATATTATATCAAAAATATCATTATTATTCACACATATTTAATTATTATATAATATATTCAGACAACTATCCTAATAACAAGCAATCACATAATTTCTAAAATTAATAATGTATTAAATATTATTATTTATCAACTTATTTATATTTATAAAATAATTATTTTTATATTTATACTTATATTTCTTTTTATATTTAATAAATTACTATAATAATTATTTTATTAATAGAATAAGTTAATCTTAATTAAACTAAAACCGAAAGACTTACAGATCACGTCCTCACTCACACGATTCCAAAAATCACTTTCCAGAAAGTCACCCATCTTTTGACTACTCCAGATCAAGCACGCTTAACTCTGGAGTTCTCTCTAGACAAGTGACCGGAAAGATAAGTGCACTTTGGTGACATAGGTGGCCAAATCAATTCTTTTAAATTTCTCCGCATTCACCACCAAATATCATATTTCCTGAAACTGGGGTGTTACACTAACCCTCACTAAATTAATTTTTGATTCCATTTTGTGATAATTTCTAGTAATGTTTAGATTTTAGTTTTTTTTTGTTAAACACATATTTAAAGATATTTCGTTGACTATAAAATTTGCTAAATCATTTTTTGAATATATGTTGTGAGAGTTTATTTTAATTTTTAGATTTTAATTTTTTTGTTAAGAACTTCTTTAAGATATTTCATGGGCTATATAACTTTCAATAAATAACATTTTGACTCTGTTTTGTGATAAATTTTGTAAATTTTTATTTAAATCCTTTTGGGTAAAAGCTTATTTTATATTATTCCATAAACTATAACATTCACTATAAAAAAAATTGATTCTACTTTATGATAATTTTGGTTATTTTTTAAAATTTAATTTATTTGGTTAATTTTTTTTTTTAAATTATTGCATTCCATGAAGTATAATGTGCACAAAATAAATATTTGACTCTCGTTTTATGAATATAGATAAATATTTTCTAATATAGATATTATAATCTTTGTTCTTACTATTTTATTAATATATCCAAAATATTATATTTTTTAATTATAGCAAATAAAAATTCATTTTTAGATTTAACATGTGGAACAATTTTATTTAGTTATATAATAAGATATATTTTAAAACTAGAAGATGTTCTAAGCTATGCACGAAATATTTTTTTAATGAAAATTCAATATGTATTTGTAGTTATTTTTATTTATTTATAATATTTATATGTGATATTTATTTTTCTTTTTGTTTATTTTATAGTTTGATTTGTATATGTTAGTTAATTAATTTTTATATAGACTTGATCTACTAAAAGTCAATTTATAATAATGACAGGTGTCGTACACGAAATATATGTTTCGATCTCTGTTAATTTTGGTTTTGATGCATTATTTTTGTGTGTGTATAAACTCTTATGACTCGTGTTATTTTAAGTTTTTAGATTCATATTTATTTATGTTTTTAAAATCGCGTTCATTTGGGAGGTGTGTTGAATATATAATTTAGAGAGATTTGATAAGATTTAAATTTTGGTAGATTTAGAGATATATAAATGGTGTTTGAGATTATTATGGATGATTTAAGTGGATTTTTTATTTTTGTACATAATCATATGATGATTTAGAAGACTTATTGATGAGATTTTATGTCGTTTATCATGTATTAAGAGTGATTTAACATTAAAAAAAGAATCTCAGAAATGGTGTCATGAACCACGACCACCATAGAAAGACCATGATCAACATGATTAATCGAATAATATTACCCAGATATATCAGATGGTGATCCCAATGTTATTGGGCAATGTTTGATTTTATATCTAATAACATAGCATAACAAACCACAATCTTTCGAAGCTCTCGTTTGATTTAATGTCTGCAATAGCACCAACCTTTCGAAACTCTTTTGCTTTTTACTCCTCTTTTGTAGAATACAAAGCTATTCTACAAAAACAAACTGGAAAAAATTGGATTAAGATAGTTTAAACAGAAAACAAAGGAGAAAATATTGTTTGGCATCAATGACAATCAACTAACTATTGGCTTTCCCATATCCGAGGTTTGGATGTGATGCTCGTAATTAAGCTTGAACCAACCTAGGTTGTAGTTTTGTTTTCCTGTGATTTTTTTTGTGTGTGTAAAAAAGACTGAATAATCTTACGTATAATGAAGTAGATTACTTTCTTTTTTAAATCACACCTAACTGAAGTGGGATTTTAAAATATAATTTTTCAACCAAAAAGTACTCAAAAACTCATAAAACCAGGTTGAGTACATTTCTTAAATAAGAATTGTTAAGTTTTGATTAACAAAAGATTTGATATGATTTTTATAAATTGTTGATTGAGTAACAAGAGATTGTGTATTATTTTAACTGATTTTGGATAGATTTCTAATTGAATAACACAATATTTGATAAGTGATTTAAAAATCATTAGTTGAATAACATGTGATTTTAGATGATATTTGAATAACACAATATTTGAATAACAGGTGTTTTTAGATGAAACCAAAATCACCTGAAATTTATGTTTTAGTACACTTCTCTTAGAGCTGTAAATCTGTATTCACTTTGATCTTTAGATAAATGATCATTTAGATTTATAGACATGTGTTCATTTAGGTAAACATGGGTCATGTATTTATTAGGGCATTTAATCTTGTACTTAAAAATAATTGTAATGTATTTATTTTTAATACTCCCTTTGTTTCACAAAGATAACGTTATGGAAAACAAAACTGAAAAAAAAGAATGAAAACTTGAAGGAGAATGGGAGAAAACAAGAAAGAGTATGAGGAGGATGAATAGAAGATGGAGAGAAGGAGGAGCAAAAAATAATGAGAAGGAAGAGGAGGAAGAGTAAATGGAGGATTAGGAAAATAAGTATAAGTAGGAGGAAGAAGAAGGAGGAATAGAAAATAAATAAATTAAAGTTAATGAGATTTTTTTCAAAAAGTATGTATAGATTGATGGTTTTATAAGAAAATAAATTTTCTATATATTAGAGTTTTATATAAAATTAGTAAATAACATATTCATTTTTTGTATAAAAAATTTCATTTTTACAATTTAAGTTTTATTATGTGTAGAAAAAACTATATGTTTTTTAGATTTTTAACTTTGATTTAGTTTTTTTATATTCAAAGTTATATTGAAAATAGAATTAGAGGAGGAGAGAAGGAGTAAAGAAGAAAAAAAAAGAACTAAATGAAAATGGTATAATAACAAATAAAGTAGAAAATAGGTTAAATACATCTATATATAGTATTATGTTATACCCTTAATTATTAAAAATTTATAGTCATTTTTGCTAATTCCTCTATAATATACCCCATCGGTTTCAAAATAATAGATATTTTAGGATTTTCAAAGTTGTTAAGAAAATTATGAAAGGACAATTTAAACTCATTTATTATGCTAGTCAAAATAACTAAGAAGAACAAAGAAAAAGTAAATGAGGGCAAAACCGAATAAATTGAGTCAAATATGCATTGAAAATAGAGAATATATATCTTTTTAAAACAATTATTTTTTCCAAAACACTCATCTTTATGAGACAGAGGAAGTATCCATTTTATTAGCATTTCAACATTTTTATAAATATATATTACATTATTATGTGAGGATATAAAAATAAAGGATCCATATATAAATTAGTTTTTATTATTTGATGTATATTATAAATTATTTCTTATTGAATTAAATACATAAAGCTGTTTTATAATTTAAAAATATAAATGAATCCGTTCGAAAAAGATAAAAAAAATTATGTCATTTTGAGACACAAAAATCTACTATATAAAAGTTAAAACTATCAACATAATTAATCTAAATAACCATAATACAAAAATTATAAAAAATAACTAATAATAATAAATGATATTATTCAATATAATAAAATTGTATTAGCTATATGATAAACTAAATATTCAGATAATTATGAATTAGATTTTTTAGAGAAAATAATGTTGATTATGAGAATAATTGAAAATTTAGATTGGTTATGTTGTGAATAATTCAGATTTGTTATTATTCTAGTAGAAAGTTACATATAATGGGTCTCTACGTCTAGTAGACTTATTAATGAGCACTCACAATATTATCATAACACTCCCTTTTGTATGTCCATCAGAAAGATATCACTAATATGCTTAAAATGCTGCCTTGTTAAAAATCTTATCAAAAGAATACAATGGGACAAAACTATGGTTAATGAAAAAAGAGTGCAACGTGCATCTGTTTCCCTTAATGACTACATGAATTGAGGTCTTTGAGATGACACAATCCAATATGATGTACTAGTCTCTTGAACTTTGAAGTTGGAAGGGCTTCAATAAATATGTCTTGCCAAATTTACACTTGAATGGATTTGTAGAACCTGAATATCACCATTCTTCTGTAGTTTAGTTCATGGGTGAAAAAGAATTAGGTAGAATGTGCTTTGTTCTATCACATTTTATGTATTATTCCTTGAGTTGTGCTATGTAGGCTGCACTGTTCTCAGACATAATTATCAAGGCATATTTCGCTGTAGATAAACCACAATCAGGGGGTCATTATGTCCACCTACATCTCCTTCAAAGTTTGGATCAAAGTGATCATTGCACTCGTTTGCGTGATGAATAACAGCGTGGGTTTCTCTTTCGAGCGGATCTGAACCATGGGACCCCACTCCATGGTTTTCCTTTTAGTTCTCACCCACACCAAGGGGAAGCTCATCTTCGTTGTTCACGGTGGGAGCTTCTTTGTTCACACACAGGAGAAAGTGTAGTCTCTCGGGACAACACGTTTTATGCACGAGGTCGTTAGGGTGCACCAAGCCTTCACTATCCACAACACTTAACAAGCAATCATGATTCTCTCCTGGTTCTTTCTCACTGTTGTAATATCATTTGTCCTCCATGAGTTTCACTATGTGCTCATTCTGCACATCCAAGGGTGGAGGAATCCTTGTTCTTCTAGTGTTTTAATCAACCCAAGGCCAACCTGACAGTAAAGAGAAAGTGGGAGATAAACACTTTTCTTAGTAGGGAAGTGTCCATCGTTGAGAGACTCAACATATGGAGCACTAAAGGTCGCACACACGAGCAACTTGCATGCAAGGGGTGTGGCTACAACGATTGTTGTAGCAGTAGTCTTGAGTGTGCATGGTGCAAAACTCACTTTGGGGCTCCACACAGAGCGGCTAAGCACAAGGGCTTAAACTGCATCGTTCATCAGTCGACCTACCTTGCAGCTGGATGGAAGGTTGGTTATCCAGGAAGAACCAAACCATGACAAAGGAAATTCGACCTGAAGTTTCATGGTTACCTTGGTGGGTGGATTGGATTCGATAGAGCGATAGAAGTTGCTCAACAAAGCTTTGATACCAATATGGCATAGCGCATGAGACACAAGGATTGGGAGATCTCAAAGAGATTTATCGAAAGATAGGTGGCAGTTTCATGTAAGAGATGAGAAAGGCGGTGGTTGTGGACAAACAATATATAAGTTTTAAGCTCACCTATAGATCTGTGAAGATCTTCAAGGATCATGTTACACTAGAAATCTAGATTCACGCATGTAACACTCTGATGTAAGATCAGAGATCGATCTCACAAGGAAAGTGTTGAATTAAAGAGGCTGGACTCAAGTCACTCTCCTCAAGAACATTGTATGATCGTTGGTGGACTTATGGGATTGATTAGCTGGACTCAAGTCACTCTCTCAGCAATCAACGGATGGAAAAAAGATGATGGATGGATTGGAGAAGCAACACAAGTGAGGAAAACCTTGTAATAAGTCTATTAATAGAGTTGCCTTGATATCATTCACAAGGAAGACTAGAACTTAAGAAAATCGATGAACTCTCTCTTGAGAAAAACTGTGTTATTTTATTAACCAAAAGGTGAATGTTACAAGGTTGCTAAAGGAACCTTATAAATTGGTTTTTGCAGCTAATGGAACCCTAGTACAATGATTACTAAAATACTTAATTGTCCAAAACATTAAAATGGATACAAACGGCTATAACTAAGAAAGGAAAAAACTAAAGATTACATTCTCTTCAAATCGTATAAAATGAACAAACCAGAATATCTTTATTGAAACACATACCTTAGACTTGTTTTGGTAAGTTGGAGGCGTCATAAGTTGGATCCATAAGTGGCTGAATTGAGAATAACATCATTTGGTCTTCAAATGGCTTTATTTGGGCTCTATTGCTTCCATATTGATGTTCGGCCTCTTCTTCTTCGTTTCTCTAGGCTAAAAAGGTTTGAATGGACTTGTTAAACATTTCTCTAAGTCTCTTACCTCATGACCTTATCTTGGGAGGATCCTTCATAGTTGTAATGTATCGATCAACAAGCATCTCCTTTAGGTTCTCCGGGTAAATGTTTTGGTTCTACGATCGATGTCCTCATCATTCCTTCTCTCTTGAGAAGGTTCTTGCCTCAGAAGACTATCATCTGCAATATATGGAGCCTAGTCAACAACATTGAAAGTAGGCATTGTTGTTAATTCTTTGTAGCACTTCGATTGGACCTTCTCCTCTGGGTGCTAGCTTGCTCTTCCTCTTGTTTGGGAACCTCTCCGGTCTCATTGGAACCTAATGTGAGACTTGTTTCTTTAGACCCAATTAGAGTATTAATTAATTCAGCCTGTTAGACCTAATAAGTACATAAAACCCTAAGTATATGTGTATATATACCTATAAAGTTGCAGAAGATTCTGAAAAAACCATAGAATCCAAAAGAAACCTTAGGCGTCATCTTACTTGGAGTTCTATACTGATTACGTGAAAGAGATAGGAGAAACGAAAGAGTAGATCAACTCTAAATCAGCTGAAATTTTGTGAGTACATTCAAAAGTGTTTTTATAGAAAATCATAAGGATCCAGAGAACAAAAACCCTATCATTATAAATACCCACATGTCTAGTTTCTAAATCAGCTTGCAGATCAAGATTCGGTCGTCGCAGTAGTCGGGAAATCTTGCTTTAAGAAGGCAGTTTGTTTAAATTCGTTTTTCAGCCTAGGTTAAGTGAGGTTTGAGATCTGTGGAGATGCATTTTTGTCTTTTTAGTTTATGCTTCTGAAATTCATTAGTTTAGAGTTCGATATATGATTTCTTCTTGTTAGTATATTTAAAATGTATATTATATGTATAATTATGATTGATGGTTGTTAATTGATGATAAGTAATAGATTGTTATGAAATATATATATATATATATAAATTGATTGTTTTACATCTTTTGAAGATGTACTTTCAGCATGTGATGTGAAAGAGGAAACAAGAGATAAATACGTTGATGAAAATAAAGAAAGTGGAAGATAGAATCGAGCTACTGGGCCGTGGTCTCTCTGAGCTATAGAGAATCGAGGTACTGGACCATAGTCTCTATGAGTTAAGAAGAATCGAGCTACTAGGCTGTGGTCTTCCAATGTTGGACTGTAGTGAGCTGATGGATTCATTGCAGGTTATAAACCACTAACGAGCTAGAGAGAATTAAGCTATTAGGTCATGGTCTCTCTGAGTTAAGGAGAATCGAGCTACTGGGCCGTGGATTCCTGGGAGGTTTGAGCTATTGGCCGTAGTCTTCTAATAAAAAGGGTTCTAAATCCATCATAGAGAAGATGGTGGAACAAAATGTTTGTGTGTGAATAGTCTTATTGTGGGCAAGTATAATTAATTAGTTGTTATAGCTTATCATAAAAAGATAGATTATATGTGTTGTTTGATTCTATTCTTTGAATAGACGATGTGTAAGTTAGGATGGTGTTTGTGTTTCAATGGGCAGAGATGATCTCTTCACTGAGTATTTATACTCACTCCTCTTTATTTTCCCTTTGTTCAAGATTTTTGAACAAGGATTTTGGTGTCGACCGATTTTTCAAAAAATGTATTTTGGTAAGGACAAGGAACAACAGACTGTGTTTCAAGATTAGAAGCAGGGTGTTATAATTGGTATCAGAGTATGGGTTAAGACCACTCCGATTCTGACCCAGAGGATCAAGATTTTCAATCGATTTTAAGAAAATTGTTTTAAAAGAAAGTTTGAAAGCTAATATTGTGAAAAATTATTTTTAAACGTTTACAATAAAAGTTTTAGAAAATAAAAAGATTTTAATGATTGTTTCATATTGAAATGTTGATTGTGTGTATCCCTGGGCATAAAATCTAATATCCAAAACCTGAACCGAAACCAACCTAAAAAAGATGAATTGAATCTGAACCAAACCCGACAAAACATCAGAATGGATCCTAAATTTTTGTACCCAGAAAACCAAACTTGAATCCGAACCTGAACCGAATAAAGAAGCAAATGGGTACTGATATACTTTGGTTGAACTTAGGCTTTTTGAGACTTATTTCTATTAATTTTTTACTATTTTGAATTTTTATATAAATTTTTATATAAATACCCGAACCTAAATCTGATCTATTCCCGAACCAAACCAAACCCAAAAAGTAGAAATATCCGAATGGATCTTAAGTTAGTAGACACAAAAATCTCAACCTGAAAAGACCCAAACCAAAATCCAAAATGCCCTTGCCTTATTGTATGTATGATTTCTTTAGTTAGTTTCTTAGTTTGATTAGTTGGTTTGGACGAGAAGTTCAGTTTCAAGTGTGTGAGCTAGCCTCTACAAAAAGGGATTGAAGTCTTCGCTGAAGCTGGAAGTAAATTTGTTGTTAGGAGATCAAACTCCCAGCCAAGAATTAGAGGACGAATTCTGTTTAAGTGGGCGAAAATGGTGAGACCCATCCATTTGGACCCAATTAGAATATTGATTAATTCAGCTTGTTAGACCCAATAAGTAAATAAAGCCCTAGATATATGTGTACAAATATGCCTATAAAGCTACAGAAGATTCCGTTTAGGAAACCCAAACATCCAAATGAAACCTTAGCCGTCATCTTACCTGGAGTTTTGTACTGATTACATGAAAGAGATAGGAGAAACAGAAGAGTAGACCAACTCAAAATCAGCTGAAATCTATATTCATGGGTTCCCTCGTTACCATCGCTTCTTGATTAATCATTAGGCCCGAATTCTATTTTGGGAGTATACTCTTCAATCTTGGATTAACCTGTAGCTGAAAACCGTTTATCATTTGAAATTTTGGTCTGAAAGTTATGATCATTTATTTAGAAAGATATTTTCGTTTATTGGATTTTCAGATCAAAAAAATTCAAAAGAGCTTTTCAGAAAACCATACGGAGCCAGAAAACGATCAACATATCATTAGAAATCTCCACGCGTCTAGTTTCTATATCAGCTTGCAGATCCTGATTTGGGCATATCAGTAGTCGGGAAATCTTGCTTTAAGTAGGCAGTTCACTTGCATTCGTTTTTCTGCTTAGGTTAAGGTGAGGTTTGGGATCTGTGGAGATGCAATCTCACCTTTCTTATTTATGCTTCTGAAATTCATTAGTTTAGAGTTAGACATATGATTGCTGCTTGTTAGTATATTTAAAAATATATATTATATGTATAATTATGAAATATATATTGATTAGTTTAGAATTAGACATATGATTGCTGCTTATTAGTATATTTAAAAATATATATTATATGTATAATTATGTTTGATTGTTGTTAGTTTGACATCTTTTAAAGAGGAAATAAGAGATATATAAATTGATGAAAAGAAAGAATGTGGAAGAGAGAATCAAGCTGTGGGTCGTGGTCTCTCGAGCTAGAGAGAATCGAGCTTCTGGGCCGCAGTCTTTCTGAGCTAGGAATAATCAAGATATTGGGACATGGTCTTCCAATGTTAGTATGTAGTGAACCGATGGGTTCATTACAGGTTATAAACCGCTGACAAGTTAGGGAGAATCAAGCTACTAGGCTGTGGTATCCTAGAAGAATCGAGCTACTAGGACGTAGTCTCCCAATAAAAAGGGTTCTGAATTAATCATAGAGAAGATGGTGGAACAAAATGTTTGTGTGTGAACTTGTCATAAAAAGATAGATTATATGATTTGTTTGATTCTATGCTTTGAATAGATGGTGTGTGAGTTAGGATAATGTTATTGTGTTTCAATGGGCAGAGATGATATCCTCACTAAGTTTTTATGCTCACCCCTCTTTATTTTTCCTTTATCCAAGATTTTTGAACAAGTATTTTGGTGTCGATCGACTTTTCAAAATAGGCATTTTTGGCAAGACCCAGAAATAACATGCTGTCTCTCAAGGTTGGGAGTGGGGTGTTACAACCAAACCCAGTCTCTTCAATTAAAGATGATTTGCTTGCATCTTTTATCAACAGCTTTCTTGTAGTTAGCTAAATTCTTCTCGATGTTCTCCTTCACTTTCTTGTGTAACTTCTTAATGTCTTCTGCCTTGCACTCTCCATCCTGATTAGTAAAATCTAAAGGGGACAATGGTGCAAGATCTAAATGTGTATTTATCTTAAAAACCATACACAATCTCAAAAGGAAAAAGCTTAGTAATAGAGTGGTTAGCATAGTTATAAGCAAATTTAACAAATCGAATGCAATCTAGCCAATTCCTCAAGTTCTTAACAACATTGGCTCTCAAAAGAGTGGATAAGGTTCTGTTTACAACCTTAGATTTCCTGTCACTTTGGGGATCGCAAGTGGTGGAGAATAGAAGCTAAGTTTCAGATTTTCTCCAAATAACTCTCCAAAAGTGGCTCAAGAATTGTGTTTCAAATCGAAACTATTGACCTTGGAATCGCTTGCCAGCATACAACTTCTTTAAAGAGTAGATCATCATTTTGAATAGCATCATTAGTTTTGGCACATGAGATGAAATGAGCCACCTTTGGAAATCTGTCCAATACAACAAAGATAGAATCCTTTCCTCGGATTTTGGGTAAGCCAAGAACAAAATCTATTGATATATCAACCCATGACGTAGTAGGAATAGGTAAAGGCATGTATAAACCATGTGGATGTGACCTCAATTTTTCTTTGTGGCATGTGATACACTTATAATAGAATCATTCTACATCTTTCTTTAACTATGGCCAAAAGAAGTGCTCCACTGAAACACCTAGAGTCTTATCAACTCCAAAGTATCCCATGAGTCCTCCACCGTGTGTCTCACTTATTAGCAACTTTTTCATGGATCCATGTGGATTGCAAAGTCGTTTCTCTCTAAAAAGATAGCCATTGTGAGTATAGAAAGGACTTCATGGTGATTTGAGATACTCTTGATAGATGTGATAGAAGTCATGATCTGCTTCATAAGAATCCTTCATGTTCTCAAATCCTAACACTTTAACTTCCACTGTTGTAATCATCATGTGTCTACTTGATAAATCATCAACAACTATATAGTCATTTCTCTTATTGTACTTGATAATTTAAGGGAATGTTTCCACAAACTCCACCCATTTGGCGTGCCTTCTCTTGAGTGTTTTTTGACCTTTTAAATGCTTTAGTGTCTTATGATCAGTATGTATGACAAACATTTTTGACATAGGTTGGGTAGTTCAAGGTTGCTCCACTTAAGTTTTCACGTTACCACATTTCCCAAGATCTCAGCAAAGTATAAAACTCTTTGTTATAGGTTGGGTAATTTAAGGTTGCTCCACTTAACATTTCACTAAAATAAGCTACTGCTCGTCTTCCTTGAGTATGAACAACACCTATACCAAAACTAAAAGCATGACATACAATTTCAAAGGTCTTATCAAAGTTAGGAAATACCAAAAACCATTGCATGAGTCAAGTGATCTTTAAGCTGCTTGAATGCAGTTTCTTTGGCTGGTCCCCACTTGAATGCCACATCTTTCTTGATCATAGCACTTATAGGTGTAGCTACAGTGCTAAAGTCCTTGACAACTCGCCTATCAAAGCTAGCTAACCTATGGGAGCTTCCAACATGTCCAATTGTTTTAGGTGTTGGCCATTTGTATAGTTTTGATATTCTCCTGATCAAGCTGTAGACTCTGAGAACTTACAACAAAATCTAGGAAAACTAACTCATTAGTGTAAAATGTACACTTCTTAAGGTTTCCATAAAGACCTTCCTTTTAAAGTGTCTCTAGTACTAACTCAAAGTGCCTCACTTGATCATCAAAACATTTGCAGTATATTAAAATATCATCAAAGTAAACAACAACAAACTTACTGATGTAGACTTAGAAACTGGTTTATTAACCTCATGAATGTGTTTGGGGCATTGGTAAGGTCGAATGGCATGACTAGCCACTCATAGAGATCTTGCTTGTTCTTGAAGACAGTTTTCCACTCATCTCCATCATTCATACGAACAAGATGGTAGCCACTCCTTAAATCCACTTTGCTCAGAATATGGTTGCTCTATGTAGCTCATGTAGCATGTCATCTAAACGTGGAATAGGGTGTCTATACCTGATGGTGATATTATTGATGCCGCTGCAATCTACACACATCCTCCATGTTCCATCTTTCTTGGGAACTAACAGAATATGTACATGACATGGACTCAAGCTTTCTCTAATTTATCCTTTAACAATCTAGTATTGAACCTGCTTCTTCAATTCTTTGTCTCTGTTGGGTTCATTCTGTAAGCTGGTCAATTAGGCAATGCAGATCCTGGAACTAGATCAATTTTCTACTCAATGCTATTAACCGATGGTAATCCAGCTAGTATCTCGTCTAGAAATATGTCTTTCAACCTGTTCAACAAAGAAGAGATTACTGGTGCAACTACTATTTCTTTGGAACCTGTGAGCATCACATCTTTGAGAACTATTAGTAGCACTATTTGTTTATGAACTAAAGCTTTAATAACAATACTACAAGTGATATAAATATTAGTTTTACTTTCCTCATTCTGAGCAGCGTATTTGGATTGCATCTCATGTACCTCTTAAGGTGACAAAGGAGCAAGCTGGAATTTGTGCTTATTATGAATGAATGAGTGAGTGTTAGTACGCCCATTATGGATAACCTCTATGTCAAACTTCCATGGACGACTTAAGAGCATATGGCCTACTTGCATTGGCACCACATCACACAAGACCTCATCATGATACTTTCCAATGTTGAAAGGAATGGTGACTGACTTGCTCAACAATCCTTATTTTGGTGTTGGAATCCAATCACCTTAAATAATATGGTCTTGGGTGCTTACTTGTTTTGAAACCCAGCTTTTCAACCATAGTTGTGCTAGCAACATTAGTGCAAGAACCACCATCAATTATCATGCTATATATCTTGCTTTGCATGGTACAACAAGTGAAGAAGAGGTTTTCTCTTTGCACAATTTCTAGATCAATTAGAGCACTAAAGACTCTACATGCTACTAGCATGTCTCTAGTTACTGGAACAGCTACTTCCTCTTCAAAATCTGTAACCTTCGTGCGTTCCAGCTCATCTTGAGACTCATAGCCTCCTTTTGGTGTAAGGATCATTTCACGTTGGTATTGGCAAGGCCTTGCATAGTGTCCCCTGCCTTGACATTTGAAACACGTTATATCTCTTGATCTAGATGGGTTAGAAGACTTATATTATTATGGTTTGAGGATTTGGCATTGTCAAAGGGGGGTTTCTTGACCTTAGAATCAGTTTCTATGGCTTTTCCTTTATTAATGTTCTTAGGTTGTGGAATACTCCATGAGTAGTTGGGTCTAGAAAGATTGGCTGTGGCTGTCTTGCACTTAATGGCTTGTTCAACTTGTACAACAACATGTAAGAGCTCGTTCAAATCATGGCACGACTGTCTCTCCACCTTCCTGGCTATTCTATCTTGTAGACCATCGATAAAATGACCAATTAGAACCTCCTCATCTTCATCTAGAGCCATTCAGTTTCTTAATTGCTCAAATTCTTCGAAGTACTCCTCTACAGTCTTGTGCTTTTGAGTCAGTTGCCTAAACTATTTCTGCATCTCCCTATGATAGTGTGGTGCCACGTATCTCTTGTGGAAGTTGCACTTCATGGCAGCCCAAGTGGTAATTGGATCAAGATCGTTTCTCCTCCTACCTTGGATGACTCTATCCCACCATGAAAAGGCATGATCAATGAGTTAAGCTGAAGCTAGAGCAATCTTCTTGGAGTTGTTGTACTCGTAATAATCAAATATGTGCTCCATTTTCCTCTCATAATCAAATATGCTTGAGGATTGGTGTGACGTGCAAAAGTAGAGGTGTTAGTTTCAAGTCTTTGCTTGTGTTGTTGTTTACCTCAACATCATTGTGGTTGTGTTTTCTTCTGCCAAAACGTGGCACTTCTTCTTCTTCCTAAGTAGCATCATCTTCAGCATTCCTCTTATCTCTATTGTTTCTCTGAATCCTATCATCTCTAGGAATTTCTAGCCAACCTACACGAGCATCTATGCGCCTTATATGTGCGGCTATTCATGGCTTCTATAGCTTGTAGTAAGACAGTGTCGGGGTCTGGTGTATCTGTAGACATTGATCACGTTCTGTACTCACACTAAACCAAAGGATCATGTGCTTTAAGAAATAATAGAATTAATCAAGCTAAACATAATAATTAACCAAATTTGATTGACAAATAATGGTTCAATTCACTATAACTAAACAAAATATGAAACCAATCTACTTCTAATCAGATTATGGTTCAAATTAAGTCACTAAACCAATTTAATCAGAGTTGAAGTCAAATCAAATCAAAATAGGACAGAAAAGTATGGTTTCAAACTTGATTTGGAAAGTTTGCAAATTTATGGTAACCAAAAATGGAAAAATGCAGCCCATTTGGTTCAAAGTGAATTTCTAATAAATTCACTATGATTCTCTAAGGATAAGAATGTGGAGAATACTCCTAAAATTCTAGTCTCAATAATTGATCACGAAATTTTCCTAGAAAACCTGGAAGATGAAACATAGGCTCATTCATAGATCCATAAGAAAATCCTACAGAGTTCTTCTCCAAATCTTCAACAAAACAAACCAAAAGATAAAGATTTGAAATTTTGCGTGTGAAAGAAAAAATATGAGTTGGTGATTTGGACCAAAGGTCCTTGCCTATAAATAGTCTTAGAAATAAACCCTAAAACATACATGGTCGACTCGGGACAAACCGGGTTAGATATAAAATAAAAGAAGATAAGACAACTGGTTATGGGTAGTGGTTCGGCCAAAGCCATGGTGGCATCGACCGGTGCTGGGCAGGCTACGGCTAGACCATTTGTCTTCTCAGACCGGATAGGCCGATGCAATTTACGTCCGTGTCTTATCTGTTGGCTTTGGCCGTGATCCATGTTGGATTGGCTCCGACCCGGATCAGCCGTGACCAGCGTGGATTAACCAATCAGTAGCTTCTTCTCTTTCTTAGCCTTGGTTATTCTTCCTTCTTTGGCTTTTCTCTTCCTTGCTCCGTCTTTCCCCACCATAATTCTTCTCCATGCATTACAGCTCCATCCTTGTTCCACTCACCGAAGCTCCAAACACCTGAAAATGATGCAAAACATGCAAATACCTAGTGCTAAAGTCTAAGGATGCAAAATAAGTGCAAACTACCCTAAGGTAAATGAATATGCAACCTAAATCATGTGATATGTGCATGTGAAGGTGGTAATTTACATTGTATAGTACAACATTTATAGAAGTCTCCTTAGAGAAATCCTAAACCTAATAGGCTTTGAGAGTATTAGTTTAATCCCTAATTAAAAAAGAACCAATTTACCTAATTAAACACACACCTAACTTAAATAAATAGATCATATTGATGGATCTTGTTTTAACTAACTCAATAAACTAATAGATGAAGTCCAGTAAGCCTAATCTAGGCATACTTCTTGCCTTTTGTGGTTAACTGTGGTGTCACACTGCACTAGATCCCTTTCCAGTTTAGAATACTCGACCCGGAGTCTGAACTGATTTTTGTCTTGCCCTTCTGTGGGTGTTCATACTCCTTATTCTTGTTGGTTTCAAAAGATAAGATTACTTGAAGTTCATTTGCATTAATCCGACAAAAGCACAACTCCTCATCATTCATGACTTGGCAGTAAAGACGTGTCTCTCTTTTCTTTCGGATGGTTCCTCTAATTTTCTTTCCATGTTGTGTTACTTGCAAGTAGTTCTCCAAAGAAATCCAGGTGCATCTAGGCTGTAGGTTCTTGTACCACCTATCTCGGACACAAGGGGTGTAGACACTATGCATGCCACCGACATAAAACTCGCTTATCAAGTTTACATGGATGGCCCAACAACACGTCACAAACACTCACTGCAGCAAGCGAGAGCTTCTCTCTTGTTAACTTCAAGCTTCTCAGCCGGGTTTGAGGAGTACAACATTAAGGCTGGCTCGTTGTTCTCCTTATACATTACAGACCAATGATCAACATATCTAGCACTTGTACTTAATCTAGACTTGGGATCCAATCCGTTTTCACGGAAAAGACTCTCCAAACAAGAGAAATGGAGAAAGTTATGGCTTAGAAGTTGAATAACTTGTTAACCATAATGAATTTTAAAGGAAAAGAATCCATACCAATTTTTTGGGGTGCTTAATCCATTCTGGTCTAGTCGTAATCTTCTAATGAGTGGGTGTAGGTCAAAATCAGATACAAGGAGGCTCACCCATTTTGTGAACTACATAACTTCCTCACTTGAACTTTGATTACGCGGATTCCAATTTGTAGCATGATCTAAAAATCTACGAAGACATTTCAAGTTGTCTCATGCTCTGGAAGTTCGTTGGTCAGCCATAACAAGTCAAACAATAGCTAAGGCTCTGTTCAGCATCACATGTAAGGTAATGGAGTATATCACCTGGCTTGTAAAGTCGACTCTAGCTTGGTCCAAAATCATATTGATCTAATTCCACCTCTTTGTGACTTCTTGCTGGACTAAGTTTCTGCAAAAACTTAGTTTGTTGCTTAACTCCTCTTGGTTTGATTGGAAATCTCCAGTCAACACACGTACACCCAAACTGCGCGAATCAAAAATAACCTATCTTGAAACTCATATATTTCCTTTATACGAACTCCAAATAGACTCATTACAACTCGTGGACCTCAGTGATTGAATCAGAAATCCATAGAGAATATTGACTTAGTTCCTTATGGTGCATCCAAAATATTTCAAAGAGTGCGCACATGTCCTTTCGGCGATCTGCTGAAGACTCACGGTACCTCTCTTGAATCTTAAAAGGTTGATTTGAATCTACTTCAAGCTCTTCTTTGATCCCATCTTCATAGGTATCATAGATCAGGTCTCTTATGGTGTATTTGGACGACTCTTCTTCTTGTAGATCTATACCATGTATCTCCTTGTGGTTCTCCTTCAAGGGTTCAAAGAAACCATGGTGGATGGAGGTGACATAAGCAAGTGATGAAGGGTGTGACCGCTATGTCTTGGCGTGAATGATGGGGAGAATGAGCGAGACATGTTGTTACACCTGCTTGATGGCTTAGTGGAATGAAGCATTGGCGAGAGCGATGGTGGTGGTGGGCGGATCATGCAATCGAGGCATGATGGAAAGTGGAAGGGATGGGGGAGGCACATTACTTGAGTGGTTGGAGATTGGAGATGACCAACCATAGTAGTTGGTAAACGTGACTCTTATACTAATTGTGGTACTGCACAATGGTTAGATCAGGGATGAATCTGCGGTAGAGGGAGATACGGAAGTGGATGAGGATGAACATGTATGGGGATGGACGTGGTTGATAGATGAGAAATGTTTACTCAGCCTAACTGGTGAGCTAATTAAACAGACTCTTAATTTAAATAATGGGCCATATTAATGAGCTTTATTTTAACTGACTCAATAAACTGATAGATGAAGCCTACTAAGCATAAGCTAGGCGTGCTTCTTTTCTTCTGTGGTTAACCCTGATTGCCACGCTACACCACTAAGAGATTGGTGAGGTGAACAACAAGATTGATTGCTCTCACAATGATCTCGATATCAAATTTGAAATGTTGAACTCCAGACTGAAGTACATAAAGAGCAAGGGTACATCTATTTCTTTTGCACAACGTACATAAAATTTCCCCGAGAAATCCATCCAAAGTCCCAAGGAGTACAACATCAATGCTATCACATTAAGGAGTGGAAAAAAGCTATCTCCACATGCAGGAAATGATAAAATCATGGAGGACAATGAACCCAAGTATAGAGAGGATAGCCAGAATGACGATCAGATATAAAAGCCCACTTCAAGTTCTTAACTCGGCGTCCTACTCGACTTGTCAAGTCAAGTTACCTCCTCTATAGCACCAAAACCTACTATTTCAAAGGAAAATAACCACACTTTATTCCCCCACCATACAAGCCTCCATTTTCTTTTCCAGGACTGCTCAAGAAAGAGCTAGGGGAGAAGTACAAGGCTCTCTTAGATATGTATATGAATGAGATTGAGTTGAAGATGTCCTTTGTTGATGCCTTTATGCTTGTACCAAACTATTAGAAATTTCTAAAATATGCAGTACGTAAAAGACTTAAAGAGATTAAAGGCATTGTAGTAAAGACACCCGAGTGAAGTAGCATAAATAGAGGAAAGTATTTCAAGAAAATGCTAGAAGACGCCAGGACATTCACTTTACTATGCTCACAAGGTTTTCGTGATTTGGGAGCATCCATCAACCTAATGCCAATTTTGGTAGCTCAGATTCTTGATTTTAGTAAATACAAACAGTGCAATATTTTAGTCCTAGCTGATAGATCAATCTGGCTCCCTCATAACATATTGGAGGATTTGCCTATCAGAATCAGGAATATAGAAGTACGAGCGAACTTTATGGTGTTGGAGATGGTGAAGAACCCAAGGATCCATTACTCAATGGTAGACCCTTTTAGCCTCAGTAGGTGCAGTAATTGATGTTAAGAGAGGATAGATAAAACCCAACCTTGGGAAGGACCTCAACATGAAGTTTGACATCAATGCTGCAAAGAGGAAATTAACTATTGAAGGACAAAGCTTCTTAGTTGAGAGAATGAACTGGCTGGATATTGAGCCTCTAAAGAACCTTGTTGAGAAAGATGACCCTCAAGTCGTATTCTCAAGAGTGGTAAAACTGGGGATCTCTGCTAAAATGCTCCAATGTTGGATGAGGTCTTAGATGTGAGATACCTTGAATCTCTGTTTGCAAGCAATATTTCTAAACAACCATCTCCTAAAGAGATGTGCAAGCCAACTGAATTGAATTTGGGGTCTCACATAACCTTGCAGCCCATAGGAGTTGTTGATGGAGTTGTGGAGTACTGAGCAAAGAGCAAAAAGCATGCCAAGCAATTTTCTAAGGTTAAACAACTTTGTTTCAGGAATGTCAAAATCGAACGGTTAAGACCTTTCATCATTAAGGAGGTTAGGCTTTCGGAACCATCAGTTTGGTTAGCAAGAAAAGAAAAGATTTTCAATTGAATGGGCAGATGGTTAAGCTCTACGTGGTTGCTGAAACAACTTCAGAGGGTACCTCAGTTCCTCTCTGTGAACCATCCAAAACAAACCGAGTGTGAGAAGTTAACCTCAGTGACTTTAAACAAGCTTACTTAGGAGGAAGTCTCATGGTATCATTGTATATATTTGATATGATCATGGATGGCTTGGAAAGCTACACTCTACCACATAACTAGATTAGTAGATTGAGAGCATTACAAGAATATTTCAGTCGACCCTTGAACTCGACCAAGAACAGCTCAAGTGACACAAAGGAGCTCGATGATAAGGAGGCCTTGCACGTACCAGAAGTACCAATGAACAGATCAAGAATCAAGCTTTCATCCAAGATATTGGAGGACTAGTTAAGCGTACTACAACTCAAGAAGAGGATAACAATTGTTTCAATTTGAATTTAAAAATTGGTATTTAATCCATTTGCACTTTATTTCTCTTAGTTGGTTTTACCCCAATTAATGAGGCATTTGAGTCACACATTAGAAGATGTCCATTTGTTGGATCCAGATCTCAGCCTATCTCTTTCTTAGATCTAGGTTTTCGACCAAGTTTCCTTTTATTATTGAAGTCGTAACTCTTTCAAACTTAACGATATTTTAATAAAAAACTCTTTCTGAAATATTGTTCATCTTCTTTGGTGTGTAATACAAAAGAAACTAATGGAATATCCAAGGTTTTTTGCAACCTTTATGCGACCTTACAATCCATCCCAGTTTCTTCTTTTTCTCACGATCCAGAACAAGCCAGTCTTATCTTATCAACTCTGAAGGGTTTGATCATAGTAGGATCATATCAAGTGGTATCAGAGCCACTTCAAAAGTTGAGTTCTCGATTTCTTTATCATTTCTTACCTTTTTGTTTCTGTAAACAAATTTCTCTCATATTCCATCATTTTGTTCTACATAAGAAAAGCATAAGAAGTGTTTCCTTGCTAAATCTGGGGTGAAAATGTTTCATAAGTGTTGTTTTCCATGTGACTGTTCATTTTCCTTTGCTCAATTACCCAAAAATCTAAAATACAGTGTTAGAATCATTAAAACCTTGCTTAGAAATAGTTGTTTGTGTAACTAAATCCTCTAAGTTTGTAGATCTCTAAGTTTACAAACCATTTTGAAATTGTTTGTTCATCTTCTTAAACTTAAATCACATAAAAATGTGCATATAAGATCGGATATATCGTTCTATAGTGCCTTTGAACAATTTAATTAGTTTGAACTCTCTAATTGCTTGACTCGATTGAGTGCAACCATTAGAGGTGGCCGAGTGAAGCTTTTCAGCTTCCTAAAAACATTTTCTTCTTCAAAATATTTCTTCGGGAATTCTTTTACTGGATTTGTGTCTTTTCTTCTTTCAGGAAACATGGCAGATGATGGAAAAGAGACACCTCAGGATATCAATAACAAGCTCCTTATTGAAGCTATGACAACAAGTATGGAGAAGATGCTCGATACAAAGATGAATCAGAGATTTGATGCCTTCATACAAGAGTTACAAACAGAAGGAAACAATAAGTCATCACACGTTCTAATCAAGACAAATCAAACAAAGAACGTAGAAAGAGTGGATTAGATCTAGGAAAAAAAGATTCAGTTGAAGAAGAAAACCATTCAAGACATGAGAAAACCTCTCTGGTCATGATGCTAAGGCTGATAAATACTATGGGCATAAGAGTGATGCATCCAAACAAAGTCATAGAAGTCAAATGAAGAAAGATGTGCCTAACCGTATGCTTGAGAATCTTGGAGGATTAATGATGAGAATTCCATCCTTTCAAGCTACAAATAATTGAGATGCTTGCCTAGAATGGGAAACCAAGATTGAATTGGTCTTTAAATGCCAACATTATGTAGAAGAGAATCGAGACATGGTAGCAGCTACTGAGTTTTCAGACTATGCACTAAGTTAGTGGGATCAACTTGTTACAACAAGAATGATGAATGGAGAATATTTGATTGTCACTTGTAAAGAGATGAGGACTATCATGAGGAAACGGTTTGTGCCTTCACAGTATCATCGAGACTTGCATTAAAATAGAGAAGGCTTGCCCAAGGAAATCAATATGTAGAAGAGTACTATCAAGAGATTGAGATTCTTATGCTCTGAGCTGATATCACAGAGGACATAGAAGCTACTATGGCTACGTTCTTGGGAGGGATTAACCGGGAAATAGAAGACATACTTAAAATGGATTATTATGTAGAGACTGAGGACATGCTACATAAGGTCATTATGTTTGAACAACAACTCAAACACAGGGCTATACTCAAGGTGACAATACGCAATGCTCCTGCAGCACTCTGTCGAGTTACCCAGGGGAGAACAGACCGCTTGAGTTCCAAAAACTAGAACCATTCAAAACTGAAGCTAAACATACATCATAAGCTGCAAGATCAAAAGAAAATCATGAGGTTAAGGATCGAACCATAGTTGTTAGATGCTTTATGTATCAAGGCAGAAAACACTATGTTAATACTTGCTCCAACCAATGAGTTATGGTTATATTGCCTAATGGTGAATACGAGTCTGCAGATGAAGAGCCTACTATACCAACATCAGCTGGAGAGTATGAGGTTGCACCTTTGAAAGAGGATATGTTATCTCTGGCCCAAAAAGTTTCTTATACATGTAAACCATGAGTCCCTTAAGTATCCTAAAGGCCAACACAACCTCAACAAAATACATGATCGATGGATGGAATTTATTGAGGCATTCCCATATGCTTTGAAGTATAAACAAGGTAAGGAAAACAATTTTTCTTATGCATTATCAAGAAGGTACATACATCTCCTTACTTTGGAAGTTAAATTATTGGGATTTGAGTACCTTAAGGAGTTGTACGAAACTAATGATAATTTTAAGGATTTCTTCAATGATTGTGCAAATTTTGTTGCATGAAAGTTCTTTAAGCATGATTGATTTTATTATATGAGAACCGGTTATGTATTCCTATTAGCTCTGTCCTGGTTGCTAGTCTGGGAAGCCCATGGAGGTGGTTAATGGGTCACTTTGACATTGCTAAAACTCTTAAGATTATGCAGGAATATTTTTATTGGCCCCGTCTGAAGAGGGACGTGGAGAAAGTGTGCAGCTGGTGTCTTAAATGTAAGAAAGCTAAGTCTAAGGTTCAGCCTGACGGTTTGTATCCCTATTCCTATGCATCAGTGAATTGATATATCTATGGATTTTGTGGTGGGATTTCTTAGGACTAGGACGGGTTTACTCCATCTTTGTGGTTGTTGATAGGTTCTCAAAAATTGCTCATTTTTTTGCTTGCCACAAGACAAATGATGCATTGAACATTGATAAGCTCTTCTTTTGAAAAATTGTTACGTTGCATGGAATGCCTAAGACTATTGTGTTAGATAGGGATACTAAGTTTCTTAGATATTTTGGAAAATTCTATGGTCTAAACTTGACACTAAGTTTCTGTTTTCAACCACATGTTATCCACAAGCTGATGGACAAATAAAAGTTATTAATAGAACCTTGTCAAGTCTCTTGCATGCATTGATTAGAAAGAACTTGAAAACGTGGGAGGATTTTTACATCATGTTGAATTTGCTTACATCTAAGTATTCTCCGTCACTTGATCACCTTCATCTCGAGTGAAGCATCTGAAGCTAAAGAGGACACAAATGAGAATGTGATGCAAGTTTTAGCAAGCTCAATGACAAGATTCAGAATTAAGCTCTTCAAACAAGCCATTGGAGGACGACTTACTCAAATTTGGAACCTAGACGAAAAAAAACATAATCGATACTTTGATGCTTGAGACAAGTCTTGAAGAAGATCAACCAATAAATGTGTAATCTAATTACACTACAAAAATATGGATATTGATAACACAATATAATAGTGTCTTTTATAAAAATGTTATCGTAGATAATTTGTAAATTTTGGTTTCCATATTATAGCGTTTTTTGAAGCTAAGCTGAGTAATAGCGAAAAGAGAAATTAAAATTTTTGGTTGGAGAATATTTTCATATTTTAGAATTTTTTAATAAAAAATTTATTGGCGCGTAAAAGGAAAATAGGTGGGAAGAGTGCTTTTATTCGTGCCAAAAACACAAAAACAGAATTAAGTTATCTTCCCTTTTCCCTTTTGTGAGTCGAAACCCTAAATCCGAGTTTCCAAAATCGATACTATATTCTCTGGTGAATGACGAGTTTATCTTCTCTAATTGGCTTGTCGAGTGTAATCAGTGGGTTGTTTTGTCCTAGTTTTGAGTTCATGATTGATAGATGTAAGGTTTGACGAAGCTGAAGCTGGATTAAGGTATCACTCATATGTCATGAAATCGATCTATTGATTCTTCTTGTTTTGACGAAATCGAAGTTCTATTCAATTTTCTTTATGATTTCAGTTTCTGATTTTGTTTTGTTGTTTTGCAAGGGTAACAAGAATTGTGGGTTTAGGAGAAAACAGTAAGGAATTGGATGAATTTGAATAGCCTTCATTGTGTTTTGTATATGCTTTTATAGGATAGCATACAGTGTCTCAGTTTGGATGTGGTATCTACGCTAGATGAAGGAAAGGAAGCATCTTAGTGGTTTGCAGAATTTTTTGAAAAACCTTGTCAATTTGTTCATTTTGACTCCGATTTTATTTACTTTCTTGTCTTAATCTTATAACTTTGACTCCATTTGTCGGATAGTCATGGTGCAAAGCATCACGTGTTTGCTGTTATATATCAGCCTCTGAGACGAGGCCTGTATATTTTATAGTAGTATTTTCTTGCTACAATCGTATTCATATGACGACCAGCTAATAATTCAGCTGAATAATGTATTATAGTAAGTCTATCCTATGATACTGACATTAGTTGTTTTGATTTCAGTATGTATTTAACAATGGAATCTAAGCATGCTTTTGTCTCATTTGGTTAGAGGCTAAAGTCTTAGCATTGGTTTCATTTAGTTAGGAGATTTTTTGTATTATATTTTTTCTGAACTTTTTTTTTCATTATGTGTCTGTCTACTTGTTTTGATTGGGAGAACCAGATTAGCTCATAGGAGTTGACTATCTTCTTGTGTATGTTTGGACATTGATAACACAAATGCTACAAATATCTGCAGGATTCTTCTGTTCTTTCCAGGCAAATTTACAATCAAGAGTCTCATTCCTATGCTCTCTTGAACTATGATTCGATGTTTATGACATCTTCACGTGCTGAACCAACATGGTTATAAGTTTAACTTTGAACTTATATGAACTAATTCATTGTTTTAAGGTTTGAGTTAATGTTGTATCTAGCAAGTGTTAATTCTTCTGCATTGACATGTACAATATTTATTCAAAACGTACTGATTAGTGATTGTAATTGTTCTTTTTGTAAAGCTAGGGATCAATGAAGAGCTTGTAGCATTGCTTGGCATTTATTCTCCGGTTAGTAACACTCACATTTTCTTGATTTTGTATCAGAGAATGCCTTGTGCTCATCAATATTACTCACTACATTTAGCACTACATATGACAAACATAATTGTAGTTCAGCTTCTGTACCTTGATGATGTTGATCTCACTAAGTTTAGATATTGCTGGATTAAAATTCAAACCTCGTCACTATTGTCTCACACCTTTATCTTTTTGTGGTTTCATTTATGATCAAAAGCTATTATTAATTGATACCGTTATAATATATTGTTGGAATCAGAGACATGATGTTTACGTTGCATATGAATCAATTGATACTAACCTTTCTGAACTTGTGAGACCAGAGCAAGAACTGACTAATGATCATTGCTAGGTTCGTGTTTTGGAATTGTTTTCTAATAAGTTAAGCATATTTGATTATTGAGCTTCAGAATCTATTAAATCATTAGAAGGGATTATTAGGTCATTCTCCACTACAAGATTAATAGCAAAATCATTAGTAAACATGTGTCGTGATGTCAGTTAGATGGTTACTTTTAGACACGAATCATAAACCATTGTAAGCATCTTTCTTTTTTCTTTTATTTATTTTTCCAGATTCTGCAAACATTTATTTATTTTGAGTTGGATATCACAAGTTTTGCTTCAAATGCACTCACTGCAAAACCAGGCGTCAGGTTTGACTAATTCTTTCTCCTTCTATCATATTTTATTTGCTGCTCTACTCTAGATAGAGAAATGAGTCCACAAATTATCTATGTATGTCTGATTCCAAACTTTAAAGCTACAAATTCTAGCATCCATATTCCTTGATATATCAACAAGTATCTTGTAAGTTTCAAAGAGGATGATAAATTTATGGTTAATTTTGTTGAGTTTATTGGATAGATATTTCGTTGACACTCCTAAGGATCTCTGAGTTTGAACATGCATTTATGTTTGATAAATTACCTCACTAGATTGCATCTGATTTCTGCTTTAGATTTGTTTAGTATCTAAGTTAATAAACAACCTATATGTATAGTTGTTCTAGGTTCAATATGCAAGGAATATAATTATTTCACCAAATGAAATCCCATGGTTAGAACATCAAGCTTGTTTGATGCAGTATATACATTTAAACCATAGAACCGAAATATAAGATAGAAAATCCTTTACCAGATGAGTCTCTAAGGTTTGAGTCTCCTCTTGAAACTCGATATTGTAAGTTTGCTATATTTCTCTTACCTCTATTGTTATTCTGATGTCAAAGTCCATACAAATATGAGGCAAGAAAGTGATATTTTGCCTGCATCAATTGCTCATTTAATGAGTTTAGCATTTATCTAAATATTGATGCGTATCGAACCCATCTTACATTGTGATTCTTGTTAACCGGATATCTTTGATTTATATTCTTTTTACACTTTTTTATAGAGATGTTTAAGGGTGTATTTTTGACATCAAGAACAAATTCCAGGCTACAGTTGATATTCTCCGTAAGATCTCTTTCTTATTTTTTGATGTTGTTGATCATATTGAAAAAATTGATCATATTCATGTTGTAAGGTCTCTTGCTCACTGGAATATCAATTATACATATAACTTATGCTTTAGTTGTAATTGTTTTGTTTTGTAGTTGTGTCCTCTATATGATGAAGTAGTTGGTTGCACAAAAAAAAGTGATGAAGTACTTTTTAAAACTACCTATAACACTGGACTCGTCAGGTTCAGTGGAAACTCTATGTGGTGAATTGATCTTGCGGTCGACCGTCGATGGTTTTGTACTATAGTTAGAGGAAACAAAAGCTTATCTATTGATGTCATTTGTTACGGAGACATGGGAAGATTGGTAGAGACTTTAATAGAGTATCCGAATAGATACTCGAGATAGAAAATGAGTAATTAATTTGTTTTGTTAACAATTCTTTTACTTTTATCTTTGTGCAACGTTTTGAAAATTTGATTTTTTGTTTCATATTTTAAAATGACACAGAACTGAAGATGAAAACCCAACTAGGATTTTAGGAAGAAGGTAGGTTGGATCATTAAAGATCTTCTTCTCATTGTATAAGTTTATTGTAACAAACAACAGGTCTGGACATAGTAATCCTGGTTTACATTGAACATAACCGAGATCTCCAATATCACTTGCCTATTTTGATGTATAAATTCTTGAAACTATCTGCCTTAAATGAGTTACTATGATTGTATGTCTAACCTCTTAACGAATCCATGTCAACCTTCTAAATTTGCAATTTTTTCTGCGTTATATATTTGTATATTCTACAATATATTTTGCTTGATATCCCAAGTCTTGCTTCACCACTTATGCTCTTCTCGTTTTTTTTCTTTGTTTCTGGTTCTTTGGTTTTGATATATACTGACATTTTTTTGTTGTGTTTTCTGGTTTGCAGAGCGGCTACTGATTATGAGAAGAACGAGTACACTAAGAATAACGAGCATGGTTAAAGATGCTCCAGTTTGGAGAATATGTTCGGAAATTGAGTGCATGGAAGGTGCATTAGGAACATCTATACATGACCAAATGACAAGGTGATTGTCTATTAAATCTTGTATGTTGTATGGTGATGGAATTAAGAAAGTATAGATGAGACTGAATTAGGAAGGTGTGGATTAGAATGACTTTTGTTGTAATTTAGTCTTTTTGGATGTAAACACATGAATGGATTAGTATCTTTTTGAGATTCATATATATGATTTAGTTTCCTATTTGGTGTCTTGCCTATGTATTTGAGAGTACATTTCATATTAATTCTAACCATAACAAAGTATAAATAAATCATAAATACAGTAACAGAAATATAAGCATATCAACAAACTCGAAGTTTGGTGTCATAGTACCACTTATTATATTAAAATAATGCTATAGTAACACACATGGTTACGAGTAATAAGTATCATAAAACAATTAATAATAATAATAACAAAGTGTTAATGCTACATTAATACGTATAATAGCGATTAATAAGTATCCTAAAAAAATTAAAAATACCAAAGCCTTAATGCTATTATAGAATGCAATAGCATTACAAAAAATGTTATAATATACATGAACCTATTATAGCTCCTGAAGATATAGTGTTTATGAATGAACTATGTATTACGTATGATAGCTTTAATCGTGAGCTAAGAATAAACATATTTCTTGTAGTATTATACTCTTTTCCCTTAGTGAGTTTTGTCTCAACAGATTTTCTCACTAAGGTTTATAATGAGGTAATTGGGTTATGCCAAACAAAAGATTTATTTGGTTGAGGAACTTTAGGCCCATTAAGTAACTCTAAGCCCAATTTCGTGGCCTCTTTGTTCTTTTTGTTCTTTATAAGTACTTTGTGTCTTTTGTAAACACTTAACCATTTCTTAATAAAAAAACTAGGGTTTTTGTCTCCACTTTGTTGGTGTGTCATATCCAACAATTTGTGAACTCAGTGTGTCATATATGAGCTCACGGATATGTCTTCATGTGTCATATCCAAGGGTTCTCCAGTGAATCAACAGTCTTTCACAATTGTTGTGTGATCTCTTGCTCCACCAACCTTGACATTTCGAAGGAATCAAGTTCTATTTATTTATATTCTCAGCTTATCAAGGATTGATCTAAGGAGTTTCATATTAGAAGGCATACTCTTCTCTCTACTCTTAAAACTAAGCTGCTCGACTTTGAACACTTCAAAGAGTTATACAGTTCTAACCTTGCTTTTAATGATATTTTTGCTGAATATTCTAATTATGCTATTTGTCGCTACTTCAAGCAAGAAGGTTTCTTCTTTAATGAGAACCGTTTGTGTATACTTAAGTGTTTATTCGAGATGTTTTAGTTAGGGAAGCATATGAAAGTGACCTGATGGGTCACTTTGGTGTAGCCAAGACACTCAAGGTAATGCTGGATCATTTCCATTGGCCTCATATTAAACAAGAATTGGAACGTATTTGTTTAAAGTGTACTGTGTGGAAACAAGCGAAATCTAAGGTTCAACTTCACAGTTTGTATACTCCTTTACCCAATCCTAGTCATTCTTGGATTTACATATCTATAGACTTTGTGATTAGATTAGCTAGAACTAGGACTGGATAGGATTCAGTATTTTTGATGGCAGATAGATGTTTGAAAATGGCTCATTTCATTGGTTGTCAAAAAAACAGATGATGCATCTCATGTAGCTAGCTTATTCTTTAAGAATATAGTTCGGTTACATGGCATGCCTAGGACCATTATTTCTAACAGAGATACAAAGTTTCTAAGTCATTTTTGGAGAACACATTGGTCTAAGCTATGAACTAAAGTTTTCAACTCTACTACTTATCATCCACAAAGTGATGGTCAAACTAAAATAGTTAATCAAACTCTGTCTACTTTGTTGCATACATTGATTAAAAGAAACCTTAAGTCTTGGGAAGAATGTCTACCACATGTCGAGTTTGTTTATTATCATGCATTGCACTCCACTTATAAATTCTCACCTTTTCAGCTTGTATATGGATTTAATCTACTTTCTTTTTCGATCTAACCCCTATAACTTTGAGTGAAAGCATAAGTCTTGATGGACAAAAAGAGGCAGAGTTAGTGGAAAAAGTTACAAGAACAAGCTCAACTGAACATTGAAGAGAATACCAAGATCTATGCTAGGCAAGCTAACAAGGGCAGACAAAAGACGTTCTTTGAATACAGAGATCGTGTGGCTATACTTGAGAAAAGAGGTTTTTCCAGTTGAACAGAATTCCAAGCTAATGCCTAAAATTGATAGACCTTTCACTGTGATCAGAAGAATTAATGACAATGTTTATGAATTGGACATGCAAGGTAAGTATAAAGTAAGCTTAAGCTTCAAAATTTATGAATTTATTCCTTTTATTTTAGATGAAACAGATATGTTGTCAAATCTTCTTCAAGAAGGGAAGGATGATATGATCATGGATGGCTTGGAAAGCTACACTCGACCACCTAACACGATCACCAGCTCGAGTGCAGCACATGAGGAGTTCACTCAACCCTTGAGCTCGACTAATAACAGCTCGAGTGACACTAAGGATCTCGATGAAGAGGAGGCCTTACACGTACTAGAAGGACCACTGACCATATCAAGAACCAATCTCTTCAACCAAGCTATTGGAGGAGTCATTAACTGTATTACGACTCAAGAAGACTATACAAGTCAGACGACAATGGTTTCGATTTGCATTCAATAAGTTGGTGTCTAATCCATTTGCACTATTTTCCTTTTAATTGGCTTTATGCCGATAGATTTTCTACTTAGGTTTTTAATAAGGCATCTAAATTACAAGGGGACCATTTATTGGATCTAGAACTCGGCCTATCTCTTTTTTTAACTCTAGGGTTTCGGCCAAGTTTCCTTTGAAAATTGCAAGTTGTAACTCTTTCAAAGTCAACAATCTTTTAATCATAAACTCTTTCTGAAATATTGTTCATCTGCTTTGATGTGTAATATCATAAGAAACAAAATGAATATCAAAGGTCTTCTACAACTTTTTTGCGACCTATTGATCCATCATGACTTCTTTTTCTTCTTCTTCTTCTCATGATACTGAACAAGCCAATGCTATCCTCTCAACTCGTGTTGAAGTGTTTGATCAAAGTAGGATCATATCAATATTGCTTTTAGTTTTTAGTGTTTTCTTGTTTTTGAGGTTGTCTGGTTGCAGGAAGGGAGTGTGAACACGATTTGATCAGGAAAAAAAGATTGGCACTAACGAGTGCATACGTGACTATATAGCTTAACCTACCACGCAGAGGCATAACCAAGTTCAGGAAACAACTCCAACTATCCTCTGTGAAAACCATTGCATATTTCGTTAGTTTTTTTGTTGTTCTTGGAACTTTCTTTGAGCTGTGTAATACAAGTTTGAGAAAGGGTTCTAGAAGTGTTTAATAATGTTTTATGTGATTCTTAGTTTCAATTTTTGCATACCTGAGTTTACATGCATCGCATAGCATCTAAGGCATAAAAAATCCAAGAAACTGAATTTTTTTTTGAAAATCATTCCATAAAAACAGAGTATTCATGTAGTTTGTATTCACTTTAAAATACAGTCCTAAGCTTGCTGATACATTTGCTAAATTCAGTGCCCAATTACTAATTTCTTTGTTGTATACCGAGCTTGTTTGAAACATAAGATTGATCCATGCTTGGAATGATTAGTTTCATATTCTTTCCTTGGTTGAAGCTTGTTGTGATATGATGTCAATCCTTGCTTATGATGATAACCTAATCTTGACTCATAATTATCATGTTCACACACCGCATTTGAACTCATGGATATATATATATATATATATATATATTTTAAGTAGAATTAATATGTTTTAAAATAGTACCAAAATTCTCTTATTTAAACTAAAAACTAACTTCTAAAAATTTAAAGTATATAAAATACTAGGTACTAAACTCGTGCGTTACTGCGCAATTACTCTTATTTATAAACCAAATTATTTAAAATTGTTTAAAGTGTTATGAATATATAATACTAATACATTATGATATTGTAACATATATTATTAGGTAATATAACATGTCAATTAATGTTGATTTTCTTAAGTACTTAACATTTAAGACAAAACAAATGATTGTAGCTTTTAGTATATATATAATAACTATATAATATATATATATGTATATATATATATATATGAATGTAACTTTAATGTGTGTGGATATACATAATAAATATACATGTTTTTAGAAATTAAGTTATTAACATGAAAATACATGTAAAAGACAGAGAAAATATTATAATTGTTTGAAATATTGTTAACAATTAATTAAACTACATGACGATGCTAACTTTTTTATATATATATATATATATTAAATAATACCCAAACCAATTATTATTAATTTTTGATTGACATTAATATCTAACATTTTAAGACATAATAAATAGATATTCTAGAAAATTATTTTAGCAGGTGACCTAGTAGCAGATGGTTAGTCCACTACAGGAAGGTGCACTTGTATACTCAGAGATATCTTTATTATGTAGGACCTTAGCTAATAGGTCACCCAGTTGTGGCACAATATTGACAAAAAAAATATTTTAAATTTTGAACAGTAAAAATCCATACAAAACATAAAAAATATAACTCTAGATGAATAGATATTATAAATAAACATATATTTTAAGAACAAAAACTATTATAAATTATATTTTGAACAAAAAGTTGTAGTAAAAAAGCATAAGTTAAGAGAGAGAAAAAATTAGTTATAAATTGTTGGAATATTATTATTATTTTATTTTGTTAAATAATTTACTTATTTTTTTACAAATAAAAGTTACACAATACGAATATGATTGTTGAAATAGTCTATCCTAGCAATTAGTAATTAGTAATCATAATTAATGATGCTAGATAAATCACTCTTACAAAAAATTTAGTTATGGAATAATTCAACTATGAGAAAGTAGTAATACACAAAATTACAATAAATTTTTTTATCTTGTAGACTTTTTCTCCCACTTTTATAATATGACTATTATCACTTCGACCAACACACAAGATAAGACTTTACCACCGTGGAGGGGCTTTTTGCAAAAAGATTAGGTATTTTGGTGTGTAAAAAAGTTCTTGTTTGTCCATATATACATACATGGAATAGTCATGATCTAGAGTTGCAATTTTATACAAATAATTGCAATTTTTCACAACTAGTTACAATTTTACATGAATAATTGTAATTTTATACGAAAATATTAGAAAACTAATTGTTGTTATCATTTATTCATAACTATTTATTGATGTCTATTCGGTCAAATCCACTCGTTGGTGTTTGTTCATGTGAGAAGTTATAGTAAAAACATGTAAAAGTTAAAATACAAAAATAAATTCTAACAAAAAAATTCTAAATGAACAATTAACGATGAAAAGACATAACCGTATAATGAGAAACTATGATAAAAAGACACAATAATAAAATGTATTTTTATAACTGATAGGTTATAGTAAAAAAAGCCTGAGGTAGAAGGTATTTTTTCATAATTATGAAGTTGTAGTAAAACTACACAACTGTAGTAATTATTTAGGTTTTTTTTTATGTATGAGAAAGGATCCTTAGATGCCACTAAATATAAATGAACAGGGACAACTTAGAGTTGCAACTATACACAAATAATTGTAACTTTACATGAACAGTTGTATTGGTTAGTAAAATAATTGTTGGTGTTTATTCCTAACTATTTATTGATGTTTATTCGTTCATAAATATTCATTCATGTATGTTCAATCAGACACAAATGTTCACTGGTCAACTTTAATCTCCCTTATGCATTTATTTGCAAAAAGTTGCAATGGAAAATATACATGTAAAATGTACAATGCAAAAACATAACTCAATTCATGAAAACACATTTGCGGGTGTGTACTTTCATAAGTACATAGTTACATTTAATAGATTTACCTTTAAAGATATTTTTCATGATAAAAAAGATATGAATAAAAAGTTCCAATCCAAAAATGTCATTTTTGAATTATTTATTATTTTATTGATGTATTTTGTAAAATAAATTTAAAAGATATAATATTCACACTCGTGAGAAATTGATTGATATGATTTCATGAAAACCAAAAATTAAATTGATAGACTAAATTTCAAATTCTAAAGAGGACATAAATAAATTTTTAAGGTAATAAACAAATCTTTACTTTGTTAGCACCATCAATTGTTCAAAACTGACTAGTACTGATTTAGATCTATCATCTTTTTCAATAAAGGCTAAAGAAAATTAAATAAAATAATAATCCAAAATATATCATAACAATTAAATAAAGAAAAACAATATTTCAAAAATTACGGGCTTTTTCTTTTTGTTTGGGTAAAATGATACTATCATCTTCTACATTCTACCAATGTGTGCTATTAATGTTAATTATACATTTAGTGGAAATATATTTGACTGTTTCCATTACCAAATATATATATATATATATATAATTAGATTTCTTTCCTCTAAATTTGATGTACAGTTTCCATTTAATGATGACATTGTACATTAGAGTTTTTTTAAGGGTGATTTGCTAGAATAAAGCAAAATTTTGGATTAATTACTAGAATAGGGCATAAGTTTGAAAATTACTATAGTAATTTTGTAACTTTTATATACCATTTTGCCCTTTTTGAAGAGACAACAAAAACGTAATTACGAAAATGCCATTAATGAAACTTGCCACGTAAGCACGCGCGCTTTTGTCAACTCTATTACATTAACCGTATCCATTGTAATTGAGTTGATCCAGATCCTAGTAGAGATCATCATTGTGTAATAGAGTTGAAAGGTATGAAACGCAGCGTATGATAGAGTTAATCAATGTTTGTAGTGGAGTTAATATCAACTCTATCAAACTAACCGAATACAGTGTAATTGAGTTAATCAGCGTTTAATAGAGTTAATCAATGTTTGTAGTGGAGTTAATATTAACTCTATCAAACTAACTGAGTACAGTGTAATTGAGTTAATCAGCGTTTAATAGAGTTGAAAGTACCAAACCCAGTGTATAATAGAGTTAATTATTGTATGTAGTAGAGTTAATTT
>OVBA01002327.1:3965-35344 GCA_900406435.1 Lepidium aucheri | reverse complement strand
AGGCCAAGGCGGAGGGAAGAGGAGATGGATTTAGGAGGGGACTTGTGTTTTATTTATGCTATTTAAATGAACTTGATGCTAGAATCGTTTTGGGATTTCGTTAAGTTACCGTCTAAGTTGAATTTATGTTTGAACATCGATTTGAATTGAATAAAAATGGAACTGTCTTTAATTATGAATGTTTGGGCTTGTCACTTCTCATTAAAAATCGAATTTTGACTTAGTGAAATTTGGAACTTGAAATGGTTAAGTGTAAGGTCCGCCCAAGGCTTTACTAAAAATGTGTTGAACATGAAATTGCGGGTTTACGGTGTTACACTAAGGTGTTTGTGAGCAGTAGTTATTCCCTTGGTCATCCGCGGCAATGTGTACTCATCAAAATAGAAGCACTTTGGTGCTTGATCGGACTGCTCCGTCAATTCCTCTCTCCGTTCCTAGGTTTCCTTGTGGGTATGTTAATCAAGAAGGACCCGTTCCGGAGGAATGAAAGCCATGTTACCTTTCGTATGAAGCAAAGTATATTCAGGATTTGGTAATGCAATTCTCGAGTCCTTTCCTGTTTTTGAGTGAACAAACCTGTACAGCCAGGCCTCTCCGTGCGGTGCTTGTGCTAGGAATCGAATTTGCTGAAGGTATGCTGCGTAAATTTATGCTGGAAGGATGGCCTTTGTTTTCAGTGGAACGTTACATGCCTCAAGAATTCTTGTCACGATCCCGCCGATTCGAATGATCCCCTTACTCTTATCTGACAACCCCAACGCCCATCCTCTGTAAGTAGGGAGATTTTTCATTAATGTCTTTGTAAACCCGACATCGTTCGCTTCTCCTATAAACGTCATTTTGTAATTTGCGGTGGTGTTAAGGATCTGGATGAGAGCTTTGTCAATCATCGCCATTTCTACTAAGCACACATATCCTGACTCGTTTCTGGCAAATGAAGTGTTAGTAATTACCCTCTGAAAATAGTGAATTCCATGGCTTTTGATATTCGCACATTTTCTAGACCTCAAACTAAACAGTGGAGGCCCTGCTATCACTTTCCAAAGATGATCCATCTCTGTTCTATCGTAATCAACATTGAGTCCCAAGCAAGTAGGAAGTTTGAAAAGCTCTTCGAACCGAGTTGCCGTGAAAGAGCATTTTCTATTGTTGACCTCCAATGTCAGTTCTCTGAAACTACCTATGCGCTTCAACCTCTCCTGCTTACTAGAATACTCGTTCAATGAGACTGACGCGAGAAATGGGTCGGTTTCCTTTTAATAAAATTCCCACGCATTGGACACAAATTGTGTTAATCCACATGATCGCACCATGTAATCGACATTCTTGATAATCCCAAGCTTGACCATCGTTGGTCAATGCATGTACCTTGTACCTCCCACTTTCATCATCCCAAAAGCGACAATTGCTTCCTTGTAGCTTACTTTACGGGATTCTCCATCACATTCAAAGTCTTCTCCCCCGTCTTCATCTTCACCCAAGATTTCATATCCCTCTAGCATTTCCACATCGTCAGTTCTTCTCAGACTGCCCTGCCTCTACGGATTTCTTCTTGTCTTTCTGCAAATCTGAAACTGAGTTGTTTTCTTCATCATTAATCGGCGGTTCATGCACCATTGAGAGATTTAATCTTCTTTTCTAAGAAGAACCACTACACATCTTCATATTCCCACACTTGAGAGATAATTCACATAATTGTTGTTGAAATGGCGTGGGACTCGGATGAGGAAGTGAGGTCATCTCGGTGGCACATGGAAACTCGTGCGACTCCGATAGGCAAGTGGAGTCAACCGTAAGGCAGCGCGTGGGACTCGATTGTCACTTTTGAGTTGTTATTGTGGCGGCGCGTGTGACTCTGAGAAGCAGCATGTGGATATTATGAAAGGTGGTGCATAAATGCGCGTACGACTCGGACGAGCAACTAGGGTCAGGAAAAGTAGCGTTGCTTGCAACTAAATCGACTCAGACAAGTAGGTGAGGTTAAGAGAGCTTCACACGAAGTCAGCTTCTTGGAGTTAAAAGCGGTGGGGTCGACAACAGCTTGATTGTGGAGGTGGATTTGAGAATGGCTCGGTTGTGAAGGTGGAGTCGAATCAAAGGCAAAAATCTGTAAAAGAAAATGTTGCAACGGAAGGCGAGGTAAATCTTGAAAGATGATTGCAACTTAAATTTTGTGTATGCAAACTAGAAAAAGCATGAGGGGTGTTATTAGGGAGAAAGAAACTACTTTCTTGTGACCGAACAGCACAAGAGAAGGCGGAGTGGCAGGGGACAGAAGATTCTCTTGTGATAAGGTGAGGAGTTTTGTTTCTTTCCTTTTCTTCACGTGATGTACCTATTTTTATTTTGTAATTAAACAGACTCGACCAATCATCTGTCAAGGTCGGATTGAAATTCAGCTCGCCTGATTCCTGAAATGGAAAAAAACAAAACGGAAGAAATAGAAGAAAATGGCTAAAATCTGAAAAATTATATACTAGGATACCATTAGATTGCCTCCCAAGTGCGCTTATTTAAAGTTGCTGAGCTTGAATTTTTACGTCCATCAAAGATGGGTAAGTTCGTCGAGAGAAATAGAGGTTCTCTCGGGAATGTTCTCATCAGCTAGGTACGGTTTCACTCTATGCCCATTCACATTGAAGTTTTCCCTGTTCTTGTTAATCAGAATCACCGCTCCATATGGCAAGACTTCTTTAACGTTGAAAGGACCAAACCACCTTGATTTCAGTTTTCCAAGAAACAGTTGAGTCTCGAGTTAAAGAGGAGCACTTGATCACCAGGTGTGATCTTCTTTGGCGCAATCTTCTTATCATGGAGTGGTTTAGTGCTTTCCGTATAGATTCTTGAACTCTCATTGGCTTCAAGTCTAATCTCTTCTAACTCATGCAGATCCAGAAGTCTTTTCTCCTTAGCAGTCTTGAGATCAAAATTCAGAGACTTTGTAGCCCAAACTACCTTGTACTCGATCTCAACAAGAAGGTGACAAGATCTGCCATACAGCAGCTGAAACAAAGTTCTTCCAATTGGGGTCTTGTGAGCTGTTCTGTACACCCATAAAGTATCATTGGGTTTCACAACCCAATCTCTCTTAGATGCACCAACGATCCTTGATAGTATTACCTTGATCTGTTTGTTTCAAAATTCCACCCGTCTGCTGGTTTGTGGGTGATAAGGCGTAACCACCTTATGCTTGACTCCATACTTTCTTAGCAGATTCTCAAATAGCTTGTTCATGAAACGAGAACCTCCATCACTGATTTCTACTCTGGGGACTCCAAATCGAGAAAATATGATGCTTTTGAATAATTTGAGCATCACTTAAGCGTCATTCTTTGGCCATGCAAGTGCCTCAACCCACTTGGAAGCATAGTAGACGGCTACCAGAATGTAGCGGTTCCCATGTGACGGATGATTGAATGCCCCCATGAAATCTATCTCCTAGCAGTCAAACACCTCAATCTCAAGAATCGGATTATGTGGAATTTCATTCCTCTTGCTGGTATTACCCATCATTTGACAAGGATCACACTTGGAGATAAATGCTTGAGCGTATCTGAACATAGTTGGCCACCACAATACTGTTTACAGAACCTTCTGAACTGTCTTGAATGTAGCAAAATGTCCTTTGTATGCTGAACCGTGACATTGCTCTAAGACACCCTGAACCTCTTCCTCTGCAATGCACATTCTGAACAAACCGTCGGATCCCTTCTTGTTGAGATAAGGTTCATCCCAAAAATAGTGGTTCAAATCTCTGAATAATCTCTTCCTCTAATAGGAGTCCAGACTTTCTGGCACTTAACCGACAACAAGATTGTTAACTAAGTCTACGTACCAGGGTACCATAGTCCCAACTAGCTTACTTTTGTGTTGAAGTTGAGTCCCATAACATTTAAGCTGCAGTCGTTCACCTGCGTCTCAAAGTTGGAGTCTGAGTGGAGTTCAGGGATTTGAGTTGTCATTCCTTTAAGAAACATGAGTTGCTCCTCTGGCATGGAGTCATCAATAAGGATTGAACCGTCTATCATCATCCGTGATAAATGATCAGCTACCCTATTTTCTATTCCAGGTTTCTCCACAATTTCCATATCACACTCTTGAAGTAGCAATATCCACTTCAGTAACCTTGGCTTAGAATCTTCTTTTTCATGAAGTATTTCAAGCTGCGTGATCGGTATGCACATTAACCTTGGAACCAATGAGGTATGATTGCAACTTCTCAAATGAAAAGACTACTGCAAGGAGATTTTTTCAGTAGTTGCATACTTGACCTGAGCGTCGTCAAGTGTCCTCCTCGCATAGTATATCACATTGAGCTTCTTGGCTTTCCTTTGACCCAACACTGCTCCTACTGCATAGTTGCTTGCATTGCACATAGTCTCAAAGGGTAGTGTCCATTGTGGAGCTTGGACTATTGATGCAGATACTAAGGCTTCCTTGATCTTCAAGAATGCTTCAAGAAACTCGGAATCAAAATTAAACATGACATCAACAGTCTTGCAATTTTTGAAAAATCCTTGATGAATCTCCAATAAAACCCAGCATGACCCAGAAAACTTCTGACATCCTTTACCGTCTTATGAGGTTGCAATTGATCCATGACCCCAATATTTTGATTTATCAACCTCAATCCCTTGTTCTGATATCTTGTGTCCCAAAACAATACCTCCTCTTACCATGAAATGACACTTCTCCCAGTTCAGTAGAAGATTAGTTTCCACACACCTACTAAGTACCTTGCATAGATCCGACGAGCAAGAGGAGAAGAAGGAGCCATAGACAGAGAAATCTTGCATGTAAACTTCAACCATTTCCTCGATCAGATCTAAAAAAATAGAATTCATGCAACATTGAAAATTCGCAGATGCATTGCACAAACCAAATGACATTCTTCAATATGAAAATGTTTCGTAGGGACAAGTGAAAGTAGTTTTTTCTTGGTCATCAGGGTGTATAGGATTTGAAAGAACCCACTATATCCATCTAACAAGCAGTAGTATTTATGATTAGCTAACTGTTCTACCATTTGATCAAGGAAAGGAAGTGGGAAATAATCATTCATAGATGACGAACTCTTCCTATAGTCAATACACTCTAGTGATAGTTTAAGTGGGGATCAATTCATTTTTCTCATTCCTAACAACAGTAATTCCCTCCCTTTTTAAAGACACAATGTACGGGTGAATCCCACATACTCTCAAAAATTGTATAAATTACATCAGCATCTAGCAACTTAAGAATTTCCTTTTTCACCACTTCCTTCAGATTTTGACTAAACCTCCTTTGAGGCTCAATGCTTGAATGTGATTCGTTTTCAAGATGAATCATATGAGTGCAAAGACTAGGTGATATGCCTCTAATGTCAGCTAGAGAATAACCTATTACTCTTCTAAATGTTTTCAGTTTGGTTAATAGCATGTTCAACTCATCATCACTCAAAACATCATTTACAATGACATGATAAGTGTAGTTAGGGCCCAAGAAAGCCTACCTTAGCCCTGCAGGAAGTGGTTTCAATTCCTTTTTAGGATCCTTGAGCTTAGACCAGTCATTGTTGACTGTTGAAGAAGTGGACTCAACCATATGCAGCTCAAGTATGGCCGTCAGGCTTGGTGCAGTCACTGTCAAATCATGTCCTGGTGAAATTGATCCTTCTCCAGATGCTACTGTATCCTCAGAATTCATTGCATTCAACTCCTCGATTACAATTGAACTCTTGACTGGCTTATGAGCGTCTAGAAGCTTCCCATAACACTCAGCTTCCTTACTCAAGTACCCTTATACAAAGCGACTTGCAGTTGATCTTGTGCTGCCAACTTCTCTAATAGCTCATCAGCTACATCATCCATTTCTCGAACTGAGAACACCTTACTCTCAATGGTTGGCTTCTTAATCTCGTCATTGATGTTGAACTTCATTTTAAGGTTTAGAACCAGATTTAACGCAATCGTTCCATTTCGCACATCAATTAGTGCTCCAGCTGTAGCTAAGAATGGTCTTCCAAGGAGTAATAGGTCTTTGAGTTCTTCATCCATCTCCAATACAACGAAATCCGTTGGGATTTCTACTCGTCCAACTTTGACAAGTAGATCCTCAAAAATTCCATGAGGGATCCTTATGGATCTGTCAGCCAAAACCAACGAGATTTTGCAAGACATAAAGATGTTGAAACCAAGTTGTTGTGTAACAAAAACTGGCATGAGGCTTATGGATGCACCCAAATCGCAGAGACAATAACAAAATGTTAGAGGGCTTAGTGAACAAGGAATCGTGAAGGTACCAGGATCTTCAAGTTTCTTAGGTACCACTTTCTTTTGAATTATGGCGCTGACCTTGTGTGTGAGCACTAACATATCGTCGACTTCCTCGGTTCTTTCTTTTATTGCATCTTTCAGGAGTTTCTGGTAAGGAGGCATCATCATAAAAGCATCCAATATGGGAATCTTCACCTCTATGTCTATCATCTGCTTATCGAACATGGCTTTATGCTTCTTAGTCAGATCCTTCTTGAACCTTTGGGGAAAAGGGAGTTGAGGTTTTTACAGAAGCGGGACGAAAGGTTTGTTCTTCTCCTTAGTTGCTAACAATTTTTGAGCATCAGATGTGGAATTAGATTCGACTTGGTCTGGTGTATCAAGATTGGCATCTTGCATGGGATTTTTATAGCATGTGGCATGTGACCACCGTCAGGTCAAGTCACTTATCCGAGTGGGAATTCTGGAGTGGATTTTTTGGCCTGATCCTTGATGAGGCAATCCTACCCACCTAAATGTTACTGTCCTCAGTATCCTTAGCACTCTTTGCATGAACTAGCAGCTCACGTTCACTTCATAGAGTAATGGCATTGGCATGGTATTCCTTGGGATTTTGAACTGCTTTCCCAGGGAATTGTCTAGGTGTCTCTAAATGAGATGAGGAGGCTTGTTGACGCTCAATTTAATTCATTCGAGCATTCAATGTCTCAAATTTGCATTTGAGATCATTGTGAGATGCGTCTATCTTCATGTGTACCTCAGCTAACTTTATTGTCAACTCATTAGCTGTCTTAGTTTGTCCTTGCAGAATCTGTTAGAGCAAATCCATAACCTCTGAACTCTATTGAGTAGGCTGCAGAGTCTGTGTTTCATACCCTGGTGGTATTGTTGTAGTTGGCTGAAAACTCTGGTGGTATTATTGTTTTGGCACATACCCTTTTTGTTGAACAAGTTGGGGTTTAGGTGGGTAGACCTGATCTTGGAGACTAGCAATGTTGGTTTTTCTGTAGGAAAGGTTTGTGATGAGGGCATCAAGCCAATGGAACCAACAGACCTATGACTAGAGCTAGAGCATGCAAGCTAAGGGAGCAACTTGGATAAACTGTGGCTGAAGTGCCAAGCAAAGAAGGGGAAGCTTCTAGACCAAATCGCACAAAAATTGATAAGAGTCACATTGAAGTATATTCAAGAAGTGCGAAGAATAAAACAAGGGACTCGGACCAAGATCAAGACCAAGACATTCAAGATCTTCGAGACATTCAAGAAGCTGTGCAAGAGGATCAAGAACCGTCAAGACTTGAGTTGCAATTAACCAACAAGGCTAGGCCTTTCATTCGGTCCAACAAGGTATGTTTTATTTACAATATGAATGTCTTTGCAGGTCCATCAAGCCCAATGGCTCCAACCTCTTAGATTAGAGAGTCTTAGAGTACTTAGGCTTTTAAATTTCGTTTAATAAAAGGTCAAGGCTTCAGCTTGTGAAGCAAGACCAACCAAACACTTAGTAGTTTCCGCATTTTTGTTGTTTTGTTTCTTGTTTCTTGTTGTTGGGCTGCGACCCATCTTTATTTCTTATTTATTTTTGGCTTTGGGTCGGCCCTTTTGGGCTAGCTCATAGGACCATCATATAAGGTCCCCTTGCAGCCGTGTATTCATTTTTAACGTATTATCCATAAAGTCGAACTTTCTTCTAACACAAAAACCCTAGCCGTGAGAGTGCTTTGCCGCTTGCCTAGAGTTTCAGTCCACACCAAGTGATCTCGTGAGGATTCCCCTTGATCAGAAGTGTGTCCGAGTGTATCAAGAAGCCTCTATTCTTCTTGTGGATCACTCTTCAATCTACCAACTTCCGCACCACATCTACATCTTAGCAAAGGAAGCACTTCAGTTTCCATTTGGTTGAGATTCATACAAAACAACCTTAAAGAAGCACCTTGAGGCATGTATCAGTTTGGATCCTGCTTATAGTTGTTGTATTATTTGTAACATACTCCTTGATTCTTCACAAAACTAATCTCTTCAACCTGATCATCCTCTTTGTCCAAAACCAGTTTATCTTACATACTGAGTGCACGTATTTCTGGTGCACCATGAGCAACATGTCCAACTTGTCATTCAGAGCTCTGTATTCCTTTCTACTCACTGTATCCGAATCCACGGTACCTCTGGTGCTTCTATCAAAGTCTTCGCCATATTGTCCATCTGTATGGACAATGTTCTCCACTAACTCCCATCTGTCATCAACATTGTTGTTTAGGAAGTTTCCATGGCTTGTAATATCAACATGCAGAGTTTTGATAGAACAATGTGGTAGAGATTGCTCAGCTGTGTTTGAGTAGTGAAGCTGTGGTGAGGAAATTGAGTTTGGTACGTTTTGTACCGCTCGCACGCTTCAGAGAATGACTCTGAATTCTTGTACACAAAGTTGGAAATCTCATTGTGGAGCTTCGCAATCCTGGAGGTAGAAAAAAACTTGGCATGAAATGCATATTTTCAAGCATCCCATGAAGTGATAGAGCCATGAGGCAAATGTTTCTCCCAAGTATGTGATTTGTCCCCATGGGAGACTGGGAACAACCTCAACTTATAGGCATCCTCATTGACTCTGTTGATCTTAATTTGGAACAAGCTCATCCAGATGATCAAGAAAGTCCTCCACACGCAGTCCATGAAACTTGCGATTTTGTACCATGGAGATGAGAGTACTTTTTATCTCAAAGTTGTTGTTCGAAGTGGTGGAAGGAACAATCCTCTGTCATTGAGTGTGACTACTGGGTGCGTCTCCTGCTCCAATTGTTCTAGGTCTCCTAACAAGTAACATTTGTTCATGGTGCGTCTCCTGCGGCGCCAACAACGTCTTTGAATTTGGTCCATCATGGAATGTCAGTTCTCCTGATTTTTCTTGTTCGCTGCGGAGGTGGTTATTCGGTTCTCTCAACTCACATGGAAGTCTGTCAATGTTGTTTAGGAGAGGGAGAAGATTCTGGCTGCCTTGAGAACGTGTCTGCATACAATGGGGAGTCCAACTCGAGTTGAAAGTTCACCCTAAAACAAACGAAGGCAAACCGAAGTTAACGAGAAACAGAAAAATAACTTGAGCTCAGAAAGTCTAAAATTCTAAATGTAGTGAACAGAAACCCAGTTGGCAGCGCGGCCAATTTGATAACATGATTTTACTTAAGTTGTCAAATCCTATTACACTAAGATGTCGATGTAATATAATAGGTGTCAACCCAAATGGGAGTGTAACTAGCAATCAGAATATGATAGACTACTCTAATCAAGCCAAATTAAATCAATGGTTTGTTTTCTATCAACCTAAATGATGAAACAACAAGAAATAGAAATAACAATCGAATAAGCAAAATATGAAACTAAGTGAGAAATTCAAAAGTAACGGAACAATGGAAATTAAGTGCAGTGAAAATAGAAGACAAGTGCAGTGAAAACAACTAAGAAATGGATGAGAAAAAGGGTTTCTTAAGGGGCAGAGATCATGGACCAGCGTCTCACTTAAAGTTACTAAATCGCCTAACAAACTCAAACAGAGCTGATCTCTAGGCAATAAACTTATAACTACTGGGTCCACTCTCGTGGCCAATAATCTCAGTAAAGCTATCAACCGACTGTATCATCATAAGCGTTTAACAACCTAACTGGCATGAAGCAAAAATTTAAACGAGCCTAATAAACACCTTAGACAATTAATCTCTTAAGCTAAGGATGTAAATTTCTAAAACAGATCAGACAATTCCACACTCCTATCAAAAGCTAAAAGTCTAAGATCTTGTTTCAATTGATCAGAAAGGAACAATCATTAACAAAACTGAAACATAAGAGATCTCTATTATTCTACTCTTTAGTGACTTAGACAACTTTAAGATCCACGCTGGTCTAGTCTGTTCCCTCAAGAACCCTATGTTAACTACTCAAATTCTTGAGTGAAACAATCAAAACAACAATCAAAGTGAAAATAAAGTAAAATTTTAATTTAAAAGATCATAAACTAAAAATGGAATTCTTGTTCTGGAATTACAATAATGAAAAACTTAAAAGATTTCTGAAGCAGCTTTAAAACTTAGATAAAAAGTCTTCATAACTCAAAGGAGGTATTTACACTAATCCCCCATTAAACCTAAAAGTAGAAAACAAAAAACTAAGTAAGATAGGTGAACCGACTGCATGGGTCGAGCCGAGTATCTAGGCCATCAAAGGTGAAGTTGACTCGGCCCATCATATGCAGTGACTTCATGTCACAATGCGATCCATTACGCCTTGCTGGGCCTCTTGTGATGCAAGGCCCGTCATGATTTCATCTGATAACGACAGTGTGTTGTCCGAGTTGCCATCAAGCCACGTCCGAGTTGTCGTGAAGCTGCGTTAGAGTCGCCTTCAGTCCATGTCCGAGTTGTCGTTGACATGCATTCCGAGTCCCATTGGTCCTTTGCGTATCTCGTCCAATTATTTCCTGAAAACAACTCTAAATGCAATGTGTATGCTATGCAAATGTAACCTATGTGAACAAACTGAAAATGACTCGATTGTGACATAAATTCGATGGATACATATAAAAAGTGATAACAAATGACACCTAAAACATGCTAAAATGTGTATATATCACAAGGAGACTGTAATGACGTACAAAATGTTTGTAGTAGCCGGTGAGACTTAGGAATACACGAAGACTTTTGATACTTCGAGGTGATGGTCAATTCTTAATAGCCAATGTCTTTGAAGGATCAGTAGCAACACCATTCTTCGAGATGGTGTGCCCCATATAATCAATTGGAGGTTGAGAGAAAAGACACTTGTTGTGATTAGCAAATAGCTGATTGTCTTGCAACACTTGAAGAACCAATCTAAGATGTTCAATCTGTTCCTTCAGAGACGAGCTGTAAATCAAAATATCATCAAAGAAAACCATTACAAACTTGCGTATAAAAGGTTTGAAGATGGAATTCATCAAACTCTAAGAAGTTGCAGGAGTGTTTGTAAGCCCAAAGGGCATCACCAGAAACTCAGAATGCCCATTTAGAGTACAAAATGCAGTCTTGGAAATGTCTTCATCTTTCATACGGATTTGGTTTTAGTGATAAAAGCTTTTTTTGCGGTTCTTCTATCAAATCATAGAGTATGATGGTGAGTAGAGTGGGTTTGTCAAACCAATACTCGGAAATGTTTGCAAGCAATCTATCTAATACCAAATCCTAGTTCCAGTTAATCTAACATCCTGTCACAATGATAGACTCTAAAAAATACTAAACTAGCAAACTAGCGCAAAGGACAAAATAAGCTAGAGACAAAAATAAAACAGAATTCAAAATAGCAAAAGAGAGAAATGATGCAAAAACAGAGTGCAAAATGAAAATAAGGGTTTAAGAAATTCTAGAAAGAAGGATCAAGAGGTTTGGGAGGTTGATCCCACTCGCCATATTCATTGAGTAATCTTGAGACCGGGAGATAGGTTAGATCGGCCTGCTCTTACGGAGAGGATCTCCATCTAGATTGGCTGATTCAATCTAACTCTCGCCGTGATCACATTAAACCGGATGCAAAAAAACTCGGCCCAAATCGTCTAATGACCGATCCACATGCTATATCTCTCTTCGGTGGATCAAGCCATCTCTAGTAAGTATCAGAGTCTTCATTTCCATTGGCGCTAGCCTTCGGTCTTGACCCAAATCAGATCTCAACCGATCAGGAAGAGATCAACATTAAGCTTGGCCTTACTAGAAGAGATCAGCGTTATGATCGGTTAGCTAGGCGAGGGAATTAACGGATTCACCTCCAATCTCCCCATCCTCGAGATCCAAAGGAATCTACTCGCTCCTCATTTTGAGAGGGGTGAGGAATGGGGTAGTTTCCGATTGCATGATTAAAGTAAAGAAGCTAAATACAAGAAGAACAGATGAAGATAACAAGCAATAATACTAAATCATTCCATTGATAACCATTAAAGAGTACCATCTTAAAGGAAAATAACAATAAAAGAGAGAGTATTTTTCGGCTAAACATCAGATCATGATAATAGGGTCATTAGAGGGGTATTTATAGAGTCATTCTCATAACCCTAATGGTCAGACCGACCTAAGTCGGTCAACAAGGCGGTCAGTGAAACTTCCCTCAAAGACATTGTGCGAGCTTGGGCACCAAGGAATGCTTCACTTCTCTGTCCTCGTGGTTCTTGTCTGAGTTGCGGCTCCGAGTATGACCTTTGATGTGAAGAGAGATGGATCTTTGTTCCGCAGTGGTCTTTCCTCGCGGCGGATAGATTCAGGTAAGTCCCCGAGGTGGCCTTTTTCAAGGGTTATTGGTACTCCTCGATTACGAGCTTCGAGGTAGCAATCAGAGGGTGCACGTTCATTCTTGACTTAGACGTTCCAACAGTTGCTCCAATTCTCCTTAGCTCCAGTTTTGCTCCTTTTCCGCTCATTTTACCTAGATGAACTCCAAAACTCCAAATGCAAATGCAAAGAATGCAAAACAAGCCTAAATGGACCTAAATGCAAGGAAATTCTAGCTAGATGAATGCAAAGTGACCTAAAATAAGACTCTAAAGCCATCAAAAATCACAAACACCAGCTCCCCCAAACTTACATCTTGCTTGGCCTCAAGCAAGTGCAATGACCTAAGATGGAAAAACTGCATACAAAGTGGGAACATCGTATCTAACGAGTAACTTGCGTAAGCTAGGGCCGTAATCCACATGTGGGCTCTATCATTTTGGAAACCGCAATGTAATCATTCTCAAGAATAGCACCCAACCTATGGATTCCTAATACCTAAGCCGGGCTCTAAAGGTCCAAGTGTAATGCTTATTTCTTTTAGGTGCGGTCCTCAAAAGAGACTAGATATCAACGAGTACATAGTTCAACTTCCCTAAGCTTAGCATGATCATTTTTCAACTCAAATGGTTCCCTCTCATTCATTATTTTGCTGCCCACTTATTTATTCTTTTCTTTCTTTTTTTCTTTTTCTTTTTCTCTTTTTATATGCCCTTTTGGCTTTTCCGAAGTTGGCTTACACATATATGAAAGGCTATGGGTTTACGCCTCCTTTCAAGTTGCTTCACCAACCCGCATATGGATTAAGCAGCGAATATACATGGGCATGAAAGGCTACGGGTTTACGCATCCTTCAAGCCGCTTCACCTTTACCACTTACTAGGTTTGGCGGGCAGCTTTCATTTTTTCAATTTTTTACATAACTTGAGAGGGTTTTACCATGTATACATAATGGATCATGCTAAACATAAAGAAGGAAGGTGGTTGATGCATCTCTAGGCCCTAGATTGGCGATTCAAGTTCAGTTTATGAAGGAATTAAACAAGGCCTTTTCAAGACACAACACAAGCATAGTTCACTAAGTTGAATGATCCGCCCAAAAACTTTCCAAAACGGCCATTTACCAATCAAGAGCATTCACAATGGTTACTAGCTAACGTAACAAGGTTTGCCCATCATCAAGATCATTCCCACATAACAAGTTCAAATGCATGAATCCTATATGAATGCAACCTAAAGACAAAGCTAAGTGGATGCAACTATATGAACAAGTTTTTTTCGAATTTAATTTTCAAAAAATTTCAATTTATTTGTTTTTTTCCCTATGCCTTAGATGCTATGAAATGCAACAACCAAATGCAACAAAGAAAAAAAATCTAAACGGATTTTTACAACCTAAGTGAATGTATGCAAAACAGAAAATAATAACACAAGAAACAATGTGAGAGTACTCTAGATCCCTCCCCTAAACTTAAATCACACAGTCCCTTGTGTGCATAAAAGTCTAAGAGAATTGTCTAGACAAAAACAAAGAAGATAAAATTTATGTACAAAGGTTTTGGAGTATGGTACCTAAAAATCGAAAAGGTGAGTAGTTGAAGCGTTCATGTCCTCAAGAGTGTAACTGTGAGGGTTCAGATACCCTCATGGAGCTAATCCTTTGCAAGGGGCGACATGCTGCAGTCTGTCAAAGTTATCCTCGCGGTCTTGATCGGTGAGGGACGCATGCGAGGGATCCTGGTGGGATATCTGTCCTTTTTCTGCCCGGCGTCTGTGGCTCTTTTTTCTCGTCCTCTGGTACACCCGTGTGATGTCCACTGATTGGCGTTGTGGTTGCTTTTGGTGCACATTGCGAGAGCTGGTACCCGCTGAGGTTGAGTGCCTCCTCGCTGGTGGCTGCGAGTCATGTGTGCGAGGCTGAGGTGCCATTCCTCTAACTGATGATTGCAGCCCATCGATTTCCTTCCATAGTTTTTTTTGCTCGCTGTGTCACTCCTCCTTTTCCTTTGCAAAGCCCTTCATCTTCTTTAGCAACCATTTTCCCAAGTTTTGGAGTTTTCCGATGCGCTTAGGGTTTCCTTGGTTGCGGTGCCCTGATTCTTCTTAGTGAACTCCTCGAAAAGGTAGGACTCCGGATCAACATCTTCCTCATTTACTTCCTCCTCGGCTTGCTGGGGTTGTTGTCCTCGCGGGTCTTCACCGAGTAGGGATGCAAGGGGCGGGATGAAAATTGCATTCTCTCTTTCCTTGAGTGAGATATATTCAGGGCAAGGGAGAGCAATTCTAGCGTTCCTCTTCTCTGGGTGGTCAAACTTGTACACGGCTCGGCCTTCAAAATCGCCTTTAGCAAGGAGGCCTACTCATTGAAAGTACCTCAGATCCATAAATTGAGGCTCACCCAATTCTCGTTGTCCGTGTTCAAGGGTACTCCACACGCCTCCAAAATCGATCAATAACACCACCGATATAGATATGTTTTGCCTTACCGATTCCTCTTCCCACTTGTGTCTTCGCCTGACTGCAGTAAGTTAGAAGTTGCTTGGCCAAGACGAATGACATGCCGGAATTTCCATCATCTCCTTCAATTTGCATGCCACGTGGAGTAGATTCAACTATTTCCTTTATCACCATGACCATCATTTGCATTTCTCCAAGGTTGATCGGTGAGGTGGAGGGTCTAGCAAAAAGTACTCTGTGATGATTCCTACGCCCCCAAAACCTGTCAGCATGTTCCACACCTTGTCGGTCTCCTTGTCACCTATTTCCGAGTACACCGAGTCTCTGGATGGGAAGCCAAAAATCATATCCATTTGCTTGAATGTCACGGTGTATAGCTTATCATACACCATGAATGTTATGTATCCGGCTTCGTTCTTTTCCATTAATTTGGGTACTTTCTTTTATACCCAGAGGTCCACAGTTGCTAGAAATTGCAAAGTCTCCTTAATGTATGAACTCGCCATGTTGCATATTGAAACTTTAATCCCCAACGAACTGGAGATCCTGTCCACATCCTCGGTGATATTCAGTCTGTTCATTGTCTCGACGTGGGGGAAATAAGTTTCTTTAATATCCACTGAGAGCCTTGTATGCTTGAGGAAGCAATACCCCAAATAAGCCAAGAATGAGCACGCCTCGCATATGATCCTCGGAGACTAAAAGGGCGAGGAATGAGATGAATTTGGCGAGGAACCAGAATCCCTCAGGGCCTGAGGCCAAGGAAGGTGTGTGAGTAGTGTACACATTGCCTTGAACACCACTCATGGACCTACTTGCACACCTTAGTATCCTTATGTATAGAATTCTAACCAATTGAATCTCATTGCGTTTAAAACACACTTGTCATCCAGTGAATTCTTGAACTTGAGCTTAATCATATAAGTGCCTCATACTAAGCTTATCTTGATAATGTGGCTAATTGTTCATAATTTTAGATATTGCCACAAACAGGGAACTAATCAAGACTCATAATAGTTAAGGGGCAGAACTACAAGAGCAGTTCAAGCTTGGTCTTCCTGAATGGGGGTTTAAGCCTCGGCTATGACTGCGAGGAGAAGGAGCAAGGTATCAGGCAGTCGAATACATAGGAATAGAGAGTTGGCCTGCTTCCAGCTCACCAAGTAGAAAGCACTTTACCGGTACGACGAGTGATAGATTGGGCCGTGTATTCCTTAGGGTTTTGGACGGCTTTCCTGAGAAGTTGGCCAGTTGTTTTTGTCGATGACTGATAACAAGATTTTTCGTCTGTGCATTCAAATCATAGTAGGGTAGTGGTAAGTAGATGGATGTGTCGAACTAATACTTAGTGAATGCAAGTAAACAACTTATTTAGTACTAAGATCTAGTTCAGATAACCTACCGATCTGTCACAAAGGTAAGTCATATTTCTAGTGAGCTCTTAAACTAGCATATAAGACAAAATTCACTACGAGACAAAATAAAAACAGAGCAAGCTAATCAAAAACAGGGAAATGATCACAAAACAGAGCAAGATAATGACAATGGATAGATCTAGAATACTAAGCACAAATCTAGAGGATGGAGGTTATTGATCGGCGGTGAACTCGTCGATCCAACCTCGCCAAGCTATATACGGCGATCTCTAGATCGGGACAAGCTAGGTCCACCCATTCTCATGGCGAAGACCCCTTTCCGATCCGTCTGATCCATTACGACACTAGCCGCGATCATGCCTGATCAAAAGCCTAAAGACCAGCCCAAAACATCTAATGAATCAATCCACATGCTAGATCTCTCCTCGGTGGATTAATACCATCTCTCATATGACACTTGGTCTCCGTTTCCCTTATCGCTAGCTTTGGGTTTTGGTCCAAATCAGATCTCTCTTGATCAAAGAGAGATCAGCCTTAAGCTCGGTCATATGAGAAGAGATCGGATCTATTTCATGTTCGCTAGACGAGTGGATCGGAGGTGAAACCTCCGATCTCCCTATCCTCGAGATCCACAAGGATCTACTCACTCTTCATGGATTGAGAGTGGAGGATCAAGGGAGATTTCATATTCATAAGCATAAACAACAATAAGAAAAATAAAGAACAGAAAGTAAAAGATAAAGATCTAAGCAAACTTAATTCATTAAAGCGTAAAAGGATCAACAAAGTACCTTAAGAGCAAAAATCAAAGCTACATCGAAAATTAGAGAGAGTTTCTTTTGCTAAAACATCCGATGATATGATAAGAGAGTGATGAGAGGGTATTTATACGGTCATTTGCATAACCCTAGTGGTCAAACCGACTTAAGTTGGTCAACCAGCAATCTTGCCCTTGGAGTCCTTGGGCGAGCTTGGGCACCGAGGGGTGCTTCTAATCTTGGTCCTCGGGGTAGAAGGTCTAGGATTGGCTGCAAGATGAGATCTTCCCCACAAGGGTGAGGTCTTTATGTCATCCTCGAGGTCTACACACGAGGCAATAGTGCGAGGCAAGGTTCTTCAATCAGTCCTCGCCCTTGGTAGTGCGAGGCTGAGGTTCGAGGGAGTCTAAACTTTGGCTTCTCTGCTTCTTTGTTCGTCCAAGTCTTCCTAAGTTTGCCTGCCCCATTCCTTGCATCCATTTGGCTCCAAAATGCTCATTAAAACACCTAAATCCGCTCCATATGCAGAATGTATGGTATGCAAGTGCACAACATGAAAATTACCCTAAAAGGACTCTAGAATGATGCAAATGCTATGATATGGATGCAAAATGACTCTAAAAATGGTCCTAAAAAGCGTTAAATTCCAGACATATCAATGACGAGGCTTGATTACTTTCCACATATTTCAATCTCGCATTGAGAGTCTCAGATTTGCAGTTGAGATCATTGTAAGTAGTGTCAATGCGACTATGTACCTCTACAAACATCATAGTGATTTCCGTTTGATGAGCGATATGGCATTGGAGTATTTGTTGAAGCATATTCATTACGTCCGGTGAACCATCTTGTGTGGACTGTGGTTGTGTTGCAGCCGGTGTTGGTTTGGGACTTTGTTTCTATTGCTCCTTTGGAATCCATGCCCTTTGCTTTTGCGGATAGACTTGATCTTGTGGGTTTTCTACATTTGTGCTTCTATAGCTCAAGTTTGGGTTTTGTTTGTAGTTCACCCACAGTTTTGATCCTCCTTAATTTTGAACAAAACAAATTTCTTCAACTTGTTCATCCTCTCCTTCTTGTATCATCTCCTCAACTACGAGATTTACTTGCTTTGTATGGACCATAAGCAGTTTGTCCAACTTCTCGTATAATTGTTTTAACTCCTTGTGTGCGGATGTATCGGATTCAGAAGTACCACGTACAGCTCGGTCGTACTCCTTGCCATATTGGCCATCAGCTAGAGCAAGGTTCTCTATGAGTGCTCTTCTCTCAGCAATCTCCTGTTGCAAAAAACTACCGTGGCTCGCAGTTTCAAGAAGCATACGAATCCTCGAGTGGACTCCTGGGTAGAAGTTGCTGATGATAGTATCCTCTGGGAAACTGTGATGTGGGCATTGAGACTGATATGTCTTGTATCGATCCCATGCCTTGGCAAGCGACTCGGTATTTTGCTGAACGAAGTTGGAGATATTATTCCGCAGCTTGGCTGTCCTTGAATTTGAAAAGAACTTTGTGAGGAAAAGACGTTTGCATTCCGGCCAAGTGTTTATGGTGCCTGTGGGTAGGTGCTTCTCCCATTGATGGGCTTTATCTCCAAGAGAGAAGAGAAAGAGTTTTAGTTTCAGCGCATCCTCACTAGCTCCATTGATGCGAGTAAGAGTACAGAGTCTCTCAAACTCGTCAAGGTGGTCGAGGGGGTCCTTTGAGGGCAATCCGTGAAACATTGTTTTGGACCATGGAGATCAATCCACTCTTGATCTGAAACTTGTTATTCTTGATCGCCGGCGGTTGGATCCCGTTCTGTTGAGTATGAATACTCAGAGCATCACTCGCACAAATGTAATGAGGGCGGCGAACTTGAGTGTGTACTCGCATCTGGTGGGCGGCTTCAGTAGGTAACAATGGTGTTCCATCCGTTGTCGTGTCTGGTGTTGTGTTGTCCGGATCAGGCTGTGGCTGCTGCATTCTCGTGCGCTGGTGTCTAAGTGCACGAGGAAGGAGGTTGATGTTGTCGATGAGTGGCTGAAGGTTGTGAGAGTGCTTCGAACGCATTTGCATCAACTAATCAACTTGTTCTGTGTTCTCGCTTAACTCCACAGGAGTTAAGATGAGGATGAAAATTCTGAGTCTGTCCTCGAGCCCAAACATTAAGGTTAACCTGCGAGGCCTGCAAGGACAGAAACAACGATTTGTCAATATGATTGAAGCTTGGTCCTTATAAATCCAATCTGTATGAAGCAAAGACAAGTTATCTAAGCAGTAAACACGCAACTTGATCCTAAGACTAATAAACTATAAATTGAAACAAGCAAATTTCTGATTTGGCAACGGCGCCAATTTGATAAAAACATTTATTTTTGCGGTTCTTCTATTAAATTATAGAGTATGGTGGTGAGTAGAGTGGGTTTGTCGAACCAATACTCGGAAATGCTTGCAAGCAATCTATCTAATACCAAATCCTAGTTCAAGTTAATCTAACATCCTGTCACAATGTTAGACTCTAAAAAATACTAAACTATCAAACTAGCACAAAAGACAAAATAAGCTAGAGACAAAAATAAAACAGAATTCAAAATAGCAAAACAGAGAAATGGTGCAAAAAAAAAACAATGCAAAATGAAAATAAGGGTTTAAGCAATTCTAGAAAGAAGGATCAAGAGGTTTGGCAGGTTGATTGGCACTAAACTCACCGATCCCACTCGCCGTATTCTTTGAGCAATCTCTAGACCAGGAGATAGGTTAGATTGGCATGTTCTCACGGAGAGGATCTTGATCCAGATTGGCTGATCCTTTCCAATTCTCGCCGTGATCACACTGAACCGGACACATAAAACTCGGCCCAAATTGTCTAATGACCGATCTACATGCTAGATCTCTCTTCGGCGGATGAAGCCATCTCTAGTAAGGATCAGGGCCTTCATTTGCGTCAGCGCTAGCCTTCGGTCATGACCCAAATCAGATTTCAACCAATCAGGAAGAGATCAGCATTAATCTTGGCCATACTAGAAGAGATCAGCGTTATGATCGGTTAGCTAGGCGAGGGAATCTACTCGCTCCTCATTTTGAGAGGGGTGAGGAATGGGGTAGATTCCGATGGCCTTATTAAAGTAAAGAAGCTAAAATGCAAGAAGAACAGATAAAGATAACAAGCAATAATACTAAATCATTCCATTGATAACCATTAAAGAAAACCAACCTTGAAGGAAAATAACAATAAATGAGAGAGTATTTTTTTGGCTAAACATCGTATCATGATAATAGGGTCATTAGAGGGGTATTTATAGGGTCATTCTCGTAACCCTAATGGTCAAACTGACCCATGTAGGTCAACCAGGCGGTCAGTGAAACTTCCCTAGGAGACCTTGTGCGAGCTTGGGCACCGAGGAATGCTTCACTTCTCTGTCCTTGTGGTTCTTGTCTGAGTTGCGGCTCCGAGTATGACCTTTAATGTGAAGAGGGATGGCTCTTTGTTCCGCACCGGTCTTTCCTCGCGGTATATAGATTCAGGTAAGTCCCTGAGGTGGCCTTTGTCAAGAGTTCTTGGTACTCCTTGCGTACGAGCTTCGAGGTAGTGATCCGAGGGTGAACGATCATTCTTGACTTAGACGTTCCAGCAGCTGCTCCAATTCTCATTAGCTCCAGTTTTGCTCCTTTTCCGCTCATTTACCTAGATTAACTCCAAAACTCCAAATGCAAAACAAGCCTAAACAGACCTAAATGCAAGGAAAGTCTAGCTAAATGAATGAAAAGTGACCTAAAATAAGACTCTAAAACTATCAAAAGTCACACATATCAGTTACCCTGATCGCAAATCTAGCTTTGAGAACAAACAAGCACCAGATAACTCATCAAAAAATTGATCAATTATTGGCATAGGAAACTTGTTAGGCACAATTACGCTATTTAATGTCCTATAATCAGCACAAAAACGCCAGTTGAAGTCTTTCATTTTGACTAAAAGAACTGGAATTGAGAAAGGGCTATGGCTTTCACGAATAATCCCAGATTGCAACATTTTATTGACCATAAATTCCATTATCTCCTTCTGTGAATAAGGGTATCTATAAGGCCCAATACTTACAGGTTTTGTACCTAGAAGCATGTCATAGAGTGTTCATAACCATGGATTAGAGGAAGACCTGATGGTTCAATGAGGACTGAAGCATACTAAGATAAAACCATCTGCAATTTAGGTGATGGCACACAAGGATTTTTGAAATTGTATGAATAGGGGAACAAAGAATATTTTGATCGGAAGGCGCCAATCGAAACGCTTTTCTTGTTTTATTTATATAAACTTTTCAACAAATGTCTTATATATGTTGGCTACAAAACTCTACCAACACAAAACGAAAGCTCAAAAAAACACCCACACCTCAGTCTTTAAGATTTTTCTTTTCTTAGTTTTTCATATATATTCTTCACGGCTCAGACGTGTTAACCGGTCTCAACCCTTCTCTGCCGTTTTTATACCCTAATCATTCTAAACCTAGAATCTTGTGCGATCAGACAGAATTGGAAAACTCTCAACATATGGTAGTTTCCATTTCTGTCAATTCGATTAACAGCCAACTGTCTCAACTTCTTCTTGATGATCAGTCTTCATTCTAGTTCCTTTCTTTCAATTTCCTTGTTCCTTTCTGACCAGAATTCACGCATCTTCAGTCTCCCCTTTTTTAGCTTAGTTTGGTCATCAAACACTTCATGTATCTTTTCAACATTATAGGCCATAACACAATACAACACACCATAACACAGTACAAAACAGATATCAAAGTAGTTACTATATGAGCAGGTCAACATTGTTTAACAGAAGCATAAGAGTTTTTAACACAGAATCAAAAACAGTGATTCTTTTAATACAATTCAATGCTGAAACCATAAATAGAGTCTTAGCATCCACAACCCACAATCGATTTGAAACAAAAGAAATAAGTTTTTTAGCATACTAAAACAAAAGACATTAGTTGGTTCAAGCTAAAACTTCTACAAACAAACTCCCCCATGATTCCATGATTAGGCATCCGAGTTTGTGTTGTCTCCCCTTGTTTGATAAACCCAAGGAATATTAATTGAGGAGTAAGTCACTTACCTGGTGTGAGTAACGATTCCAACAACTAAATCACGTTCCTTATGCCTTGATGTATCTGATCAGCTGAAGGACCTGTCTGACGCTTGGAAGTAGAGCTTTGACCAAGATTACCGGATGCTTTCTTCTTTTCTTTGGTCACACTTTTCTTGACAGGTTTCTGACCACGGAAAAGCTGATCTTCTCTGTGAGTCTTGACAGGAATTGGATGCTGTTTGGACAGCAGATTGAATAGCAAGCTCGGATAAGGCAACCAGAACATGGACACAGGATTTTTAGCGACCTCCAGAACGTGCTCAAAAAAATCTTTCCAAAGTTAAATGGAAGTCCGCTCAGCAGCATGTACAAGATTTGAGCCTACTTCTTGTTTTCATATGACTCATTGTTGGTTGGCTACCAGTTCCGATAGGAGATCTTGTAGAGATACATGTATTCTTTGACAAACGAGGATGAAAGAATCCATTTCCAGGTTTTGACAGCATAAATGGTCAGCAGTTCAGCAATAGCATCATCAGAGACATGGACCATTTTTCCAACGTCCCTGAGTCGCCAGTATCACCCAGTTCAAACAACTCATTAACCAGTGATGATGAGAACTCAAAATCACACCCTCGAAGGTGAACCTTCACAACTTTATGAGAGATTTCTGTCGAAGGTAAGGCAACAAAGAATTCTAGCACTAGTTCATGGTCATAGGATGAAATCTCTGTCACAATCCTCATGAAACTCGCATTTTGCACAATATCCTTAATCTTCTCTACGTCATCAAATCCAAAAATGTTTTCTTCTAAACTCGTTTTCTGAGTAGAGAAGATTTTGTACCTTTCATCAAATGATGGAAGTCTTGGAGACACATGTATCCCTTTTTCTCTTTTTGGAACAGAGGATGCACGAGTTGTTGGCTTGGTTGTCTTTGACCAATTACTCGGAGGCGCATGTGCCTGAGATAAATGGCATTGACAGAGACATCATGAAATTGGCGGAGCACATGCTGATTCGGAGACACGAGGCTGAGTGATTTATGTCGAACCCTCTGACAGATGTAACACAGAGGGATCACTACTATGAGCCATCGCGCCCAATTTTGGAGTCACCATCGAAGGCTCCGATCTTGGGTGTATCAGCGAAGAAGAGGGGAGAACCTGAACCATCGCTTCGGAAGAGGATTGCAGTTTTGTTTCTTCAGGACCCATGTTCGTATTTGACTTGACCGGTGATTTTTCTGCGACATGAGGAGCTGAATCGGTGACAGGAGGAGGCGATCCCTCTGCAGCTACGGTTTTCGGAGATGGATTTGATGGCTGGATGTGAGAGGACGAAGAGGTAGCGTCTTAGGGTGGGTGAGAGGCTGAAGACTGGCCAGCGAGTCTTGAAAGGGAAAAGAGAACTGATTTCATGGTGACTGAGGAAATTTTTTGACATAATTTGCTAGAGAGAAACTCGCAGAAGATTTCTTCATCGGAAGCGTGTTTAGGAGTAAAAAGACAGTTGTACTTCCCTATGTAGATGTAGAACCCTAAATCTGTGTTTCCCTCCAAACTTAGTCTTTTCATATTCCTCTTGAGTTGAGCCTGTTTTTCAGCCCATGATCGTTTCCCTGTTACTGAGTTAGCACACAGGTTATCCACACACACAGCCTCTATAGGCCAATTTAAACAAAACTTAATGAAAAGATCATTTAAGAGAATTCGTTTCACTACTTGAGTGACCCAAGACAAAATTTGATCATGTGAACCTTCCTAGATTAACCTTACATTTTCAAATATAAGAATTTAGATGCATTTACCCGTTTAACCTTTTGTTGCACATAGGGTTGTGTAATGAGCCAACCGACAGACTCGACTTACAGACAAGTCATTGTATTGCGATCATCTCCAAGTCGATACCATACAAGCGGTTGGCTTATGTGGCTAGTCTTTCACCAGTCATGCCTTTATCCTGTGTTTAAGCCAATACCCAGATCTAGTCCATGTGGCACAGGCAGCTAGAATTTCTTTTGGAAAGACATTTGTCTGTGTGTAAAAAGCTAATTTTTTTTATTATACATTATACATGTATTACACACATATAGCTGAACAGATTATTGCTTGACTTCTGCTTGTGCTCACTGTTCAACAAACAAAACATGAATATCACTTGACTTTTCAATTCGTTGTTTGTCTCACTGATCACTGTGCCAAGGAACGACACAATGCTATATCAGAGATATCACGTTGGTTCTCAATCAGCTGATACAGTTGCTCTCCTCAGATCTTTGGCCTCTTGTTTCACAGAAAGTTGTCTCCAAATAAATACTTAACCCAGAACGGCATGACAGGCAGCTGTTTTCCACAGTGTGCAGAACAAAATATATACCATCAACTTGAGGAATCGTCTACACAACATAAGTCTTGTCCTGTCCCTGTCAACACTTTACACACTTGACTGTGACCATACGAGTTCACAAACACCAATAGCAGATCTTAACTGAATAAAGCAATTGAAATCCAAGGGTTTAGTAAAGATATCAGTTAATTGAGATTCAGAGTTCACATTATCGATAATGACTAGTTTCTCCTCAACTAGTTCTCAAATGAAATGATGTCTAATCATAATGTGTTTAATTCGAGAGTGTAACATAAGATTTTTAACTATGTTTATGGCACTTTGATTATCACAGTGAATAAGTAAGGGCGTAAAAGGAGTAACGTAATCATCAGCCATATGTTTCATCCATAGAAGTTGTGTACAACAACTACCAAGAGCAATATACTCATCCTCTGCTGTAGATAATGAGACATTGTTTTGCTTCTGCCTTAACCAAGAGATCAGATTATTACCCATAAAAAATAGCCTCCACTAGTGCTCCTTTTATCATCTAACGAGCCAATCCAGTCTGCATCACAATAACCTACCAGACTGTTGTCTGTGTCTTTGGTGAAGTAAATACCCAAGTTGATCGAATTTTTCACATACTTGATGATCCTCTTTGCAGCTAAAAGATGTGGTTTTTTAGGCTTAGCTTGATATCGTGCACATACGACTACAGCGTAGCACAAATCTGGATGACTGTCTGTCAAATACAGTATACTTCCTATCATACTTCTATAGAATTTCTCATCTACATAATCACCTGATTAATCTTTTGACAACTTCTCTGTTGCAGCCATATAGGTTCTAGATCCTTTGCTAGATGCCAGACCAAAATGATTTACTAGGTTTTTTGCATACATACTCTGACTTACAAATATTCCCTCATCTGTCTATTTCACTTGGAGACCCAAAAAGTAACTCATTTCACCACACATGCTCATTTCCAACAAAATCGTGCTCCAACTTCTGATCAGTAGATCTGAACACAATGTCATCCACATAGATCTGTACTACCATGTAGTATGATTATGAACCTTTAGCGTCCTGTCAGCATTTCCACGAGAATATCCTTTTCTAGTAAGAAATGTTGCCAACCTCTCGTACCATGCTCGAGGAGCCTGTTTTAGATAATACAGAGCTTTATGAAGCTTGTAAACATACTCAGGATGTTCTAGATCTTCAAATCCCTTGGGTTGTACTACATATACTTCTTCTTGAAGCCAACCGTTCAAGAATGCACTATTAACATCCATTTGATAAAGCTTGAACTTATGTTTACATGCCATTCCTAATAGGAATCTGATTGATTCAAGTCTTGCTACGGGTGCAAAAATTTCATCAAAATTAACTCCTTCCACTTGTGAATATCCTTGTGCCACCATACGAGTCTTATTGCGGACCATAACCCCATTTTCATCAATCGTATTTTTAAAGATCCACTTGGTACGAACGACATTCACACCTTCTGGTCTAGGCACCAATTTCCAAACATTGAGACTTTGGAAATTCCCTATCTCTTCTTGCATTGATTCAATCTAAAACTCATCTTGAAGAGCTTCCTTGTGGGTTTTTGGTTCTGTAACAAAAACAAAACATGCAAACTGAATCAGATCAGTGTCTTTCCTCCCTTCAGCCAACTGTTTAAAGTTTATCTGTTTTCCTCTTGTGATTCTACCACAATGTAATTCCCCAATCACATCTTCCTTTGAGTGATTCATGTGAACTTCCTGATTTGTCTGAATCTGATCAAGTGCCTGTGTTTCAGAGTTTGAAACAGATGTTTATGGTTCTTGTTCTTCAGATTGTGTAGGTTGAATTTCAATCAATGGTGAGGATGCATCATTGAAAAAAACATTCATGGTTTCCTGAACGACGAGAGTGCGTTTATTATATACTGGAAATGTTGTGCTAGTCCCTGAATAGCCAAGGAAAATGTATGTGTTGCTTTTGGAATCAAACTTACCAAGTTGATTTTTATCATTTAAGATATAGCAGACACATTCGTAAACATGAAAGTAGCTAACCGTTGAGGGTTTTCCTTTCCATAGTTCATATGGAGTCTTATTTGTGCTTTTTCAAACATATACTCCGTTTATGATGTAACAAGCAGTATTTGCAGCTTCTGCCCAAAACTGCTTAGCTACACCATTTCCATGTAACATGGTTGTGGCCATTTCCTGAAGGGTTTTGTTCTTTCTTTCTACAACTCAATTTTGTTGTGGAGTGCGTGGAGCTGAGAAGGAGTTAGTGATTCCATGGGCTCCATAGAATTGTTCAAACACAGCGCTTTGAAATTCTCCACCATGATCACTTCGAATGGTCTTGTTTCCATTTTGCTCGAACTTTAGTTGTAATGCAAGAATTTTGAAACTGTCAAGAGTCTCGTTCTTTTTCCTCAGAAATTAGACCCATGTATACCGAGAGAAATCATCAACCATTACCAGTATATATCTTTTTCCACCCAAGCTGGTCACTTGAATTGGTCCCATTAGATTCATATGAACCAATTCCAAAGGTGTTTTGGATTTTACATCTAGAACTGATCGGTGTTGGGTCTTAACTTGATTTCCCATGTTACATGGACCACAAACAAATTCTTGTGAATTCTGAAATTTTGGTAAACCCCGAATAACCTTCTGATTTGCCAGTTTTACCAATTTTCGATAATTTATACGTCCCAAACGTTGATGCCATATTTTACCTTCATTCTCTTGAATAGCACTCAAACATTTCTTCTTAGACACCCACATGTTGCAATCATTTTCAGATCTGACTCCTTCTGGAACAGCAATTCCCTGTGTGTTGTAAGCCTTGCAACCTAGTTTGGTAAACGTTACATTGAGATCCCGATCGCACAGCTGACTGATACTGATAAGGTTAGGTTTTAAGCCATCAACAAGGTAGACATTTCTCAATTCAGGTTGTGAAGGACCACATGTATCTCCTTTCCTTTTGAGTTCACCTTTTGCCCCACCTCTAAATGTAACCTTTCCTCCAAAACTTTCTCAAAATTCAACAAATTTCTTTTTGTTCCTCTCATATGTCTTGAACAACCACTATCAAAATACCAGTCACTCTTCCAGTGCTAGTACGAACTTTACCAGCCGTGAATGCATCATGACAGTACAGATCAGCTTCTTGATCCACACTTTATCAGACCGTTTAGAATCTGTGTGGTATCTCTGTTCGTCTTTAATATTATGAAGGTGTCTTTGGAACCTAGAGCATGGAGATTTAACATGCCCGATTTTTCCACAGTACCAGCATTCAGGAAGATACTTCTAATAGTTCATATACACACGTCTGTTGCTTTCCTCATTACCATACCACTGATTCTGATTAAACCATTATCGTTTCCCAACCTTTTGTTTCTCTCCAAACCACTGCTGTTGATTGAGTCTATGTTGATGATCAAATCTCTGTTGCCTATAGACTCTATCAATCTAACATTTCGTTGTTGTCTAGCAGACCTCTGATTCGTCCCAAATCTTAAGTGTGATTTTCCGATTAACGGAGCATTTTTCCGAACAACTTTCTCAGATTCTTGATGCGACGTTGATGCTATGTTGGTGTTACTCGCTTTGACGAAGAGAGTGTTTGTTGTAGTGTTCTCTGCACCACAATACCCTAAACCCCAATTTCCCTTGTCAGTTCTTCCATACTGCAGAATTTTCACGAGATTTTTTGTACCATTTGACAGCATCTTGATGTTTTTGAGTTGACGAGACAGACGACTTTCAACTCTTGACTTTTGATTTTTTCACACTCAAGATCTGCTTCTAAACTTTTTAACTGTCTCTTCAAGAATTCTGTTTCACTTACCATTACGATGTTCTTCTCCTTGAGCTCCACCAGGTTTCTACACACACTTTGCATCTCATCAGCAGCCGACAAGCCCAAACCATCCTCATCTTTTGTATCCTCATCAGAATCTGAATCCTAAGTGAAAAAGTTGACATGTGCATGCTCTTCATCCACAGTACTTTTGTCATCCGACATCTCCACTATGTTGTAGTTCCCATAGTATGCCTCCAGATCATTGTTAACATCCTCATCTTCTGTGTTACTTTCACTGTAGCTCACAAGAGCATGGTTGTCCTTTCGTGTAGATGTACGAACACACTCTGACTTCATATGACCATACCCTTGGTATTCAAAACATTTAAGAGTCATCTTTCTTCTAATAGTCAGGCAATCAGCTTTGAAATGTCCATACTCTTCGCACTCAAGACACTGTTTGTCAGATATCTGTTGACCTTTGTCGTTTATCTTTTCGATTAACACACAATTGTCTCTTTTCTGTCTTCTCTCAAATTTTCTGAGATGCTTCTTCACAATCAATCCTACTTGATCTCCCAAATCAGCTATTTGAGACTTCGATTTCTCTTCAGCAATCAGGGCAACTGCTTTGACATGATGTGGTTTGACTCCCTTATTAAGTTGAATTTCATATGCCTGCATCATACCAACTACTTGTGCAAAACTCATATTATCATAGTTCTATGTTACCTCAAGCGCATAACGGTGTCCATGAAAATTTGATGGAAGGCATCGAAGAAATTTCTTAACCATTTTCTTGTCTTTATAGGTTTTTCCTGAAAGTAGTGCCTCATGAGATAGAGTGTTGAGCTTACAGCTGAAACTTTGTATTGTCTCATGTTCATCCATTGTAAGGGCTTCGAAACGACTGGCCAACATGTCAATCCTTGATCGTTTTACACCGGAAGTTCTTTCAAATGACACTTGCAATATGTCTCACGCCTCTTTAGCTGTTGTGCATCCTTGTATTTGATTAAACTGATGTGGCGCCAAAGAGTTGAATATCACCGGCAGAGCCTTGAAATTGTACTTTGACTCAGCTTTCTCTTTGGCTGTCCAAATTTTCTTTGGTTTTGGTACAAGCTTACCCGTTTATCGCACCGGTCCAAATCTAGTCATATGTAATTCATTAAAATCCACGATTTTAAATTCCTTTGAAACCCTTCTTTTAAAAACAGCCCCAAAAAGTGACTACTTATTTTAGGTGTCGCGAGCGATTTCAGTTCAAAAAAAAGAAATAGAGATTTGGAAAAGAACACTTTGAACAGTTCTCGTATATCCACAACCTCAACGTCCATTATATACCGCCTTGTTCCAAAAATCGGAGACTTAAGCTGTCTAGGCGGCAACTAATCGTTCTTCGGTGACCAACCGTGACGATTTCTCTATAATCGGTGAAAAACTCGACAACAGGGTAAATCTTACTTTTTAGTTTGTTTTCTTCTCAAATTATGATAATCTTTAGTAGATCTATATTATATGTTGGGTAAATATACAAAGAAATCTGAAAAAGTGATGTTAAAAGATGAAAAGTGGGAACGGCGGATGCAGTTTTTCGCTAGGGTTGCAGATGGGGACTTAAGAAGATGATACCAAAATTAAATTTATACCCTTCAATAAAGTTGAATCCACAAAAAATCGAAAAATTAAACCTTGAGGTATCAAACTTAATACCTATAAATATACTTATGGACATAAACCGCTGCATGCACTACGTGTAATTTCGTTGTCTTTCACTACTAAATATTATATATATATATATATTAAGTAAATAAAAGCCCTACAACTAATTGCCAATTAGTCCCCGCGCAATTTTTGATTTATTGATTATGCCCTAAGCGCTACTTCACTGAACACGTAAGGCCTAGCGAATTTTAAAACATGGTATACTGTAACACTTTAGGATAGATTATAGTTTTTTCTAATTTCCAGAGCGAGCCGTTGAAATTATGATAACAAGGAAGCCACTACTCCAAGAACCAATTGCTTACTCACTCAAACTACATCAAAGATTATCAATGCACACATGCGATGGGACGAGTAACTGTTTACCTGAGTATATATATCGAAAAAATTGTATATTCCAACCATTTTTCATGGAATATCATGAACATTCATGAGCCCTAACACACGAAATCTTATTATATAAAGAAGAATTTGTCTAAGTTAGCAATTAACAGGATCATTCCACGTATTAGATCCAATGATCCAAAATTTTCCTGGATTTATTTATTTTTAAAAAACTAGATAAAATAGATTTTTTCAATACTTAGATAATACTAATCAACAAAGAATTCCTAACATAAAAGAAATCTTAATCTAAAAGGAAATCGAGAATATTAATTGTTAAAAAATTAATATGAACAAAAAGTAATTTTCATTACTAATCGTATTATATAAAAAAAATATTATATCAAAAAATTATTTTTATAAACAAAGTATTATTATTATTATCTTATTATATAAAGAAGGGTTTCTCAAATTTAGTAACTAAAAGGATTCTTCATGTGTCAAATCCAACGATCTTATTATATAAATAAGAGTTTGTCAAAGTTAGTAATTAAAAGGATTCTTGCATGTGTCAAATCCAAAGATCGTAAAAATTTTGGTGATATATTTATAAAAATTTAAAAAGTTAATTGTAACTATATCACAAAATATATATATATATATCAATTTAAAATCCTATTATATGAAGGAACCAAATCCTGACATAAAAAAAAGTAAATAACTAACTAAATCATAAACTTAAAATAATACTAATACTGTTAATATTCTAATAGAAAAATTAAATTCATCAAAATAATTATAAAAATTCTATCTATTTATAATAATTATAAAGTAAATATTATATATATATATATATATTATATCTATATACATTAATCCATTGATATTACAAAGATCTTATTTATAAAATAAATATTATATATAGATAATTATCTATGTAGAGATTAGTCAACATCGAATATCCTATTATATTGGTAACA